>JAUMGZ010072790.1:0-18363 GCA_032359645.1 Pododesmus macrochisma | reverse complement strand
CACGATGGTTATGATGGACAAAAACCATACCCAATAATAATACAAAATTGTCTTGCCAAAATTTTAAATGTGCGCGTAGTCAGAACAGGAATTTAAAACGTATTCCTCTGGACACGTGTTTCGAACAACACAGTTCTCTTCAGCAAAGGTTACGTTATAATTATAGATGTATAGAATTAAATAGTATCAAAGACAGACAGACTGACTGACTTACTTACATTAATAAAAGAAAGCCAAAATATGCATCAAACACAACAAGAATGTGTCTGTACAGTGGAACTGTCACTGTGTTGTGGAACATTTGGAATTGGGCCAGGAGTTGGTGGCAACAAGCGAGTTCCCAAACACATCATATTGTAATTATGATCATCATCAAGGCTTAAAGAAAGTTCGTGCCTCGGCACTTTACCATTTGCAACATTTGCTAAAATTTAATTCTCCACCATATCGTGTTCCTTTAGGGGAAATAGCTCAAGTGAGAGAGGAGAACGCGTGCTTTCTTCTTCAATCTGTTTATTACCGGACATCAATATATTAATTACAGAAACAAAATACGGATACAATGACATCTTAGAGTTACTTTCCCTTAACCGTAAAACTGTTAGATGTCAGGGCTTCATTTAATACAGAAATACAACAGATATAACAACAGCGGATCATGATCTACACAATATAATTCAATAGCTTCGCTTGGTGAATGTTCTTATTAGCAATGAAGGATCTACATTTCACTGATTTTTTACATGACTTTCAATGCAGTGATCCAGAAATGCCAATAATGGAACGCTTATAGTTCTGTCTGACCCATATGCAATATGTACATGGGTTGTCAGTAAAGATGTCGATATATCTATGTTAATATCGGCAACGTTAAGTTAAAACTTACATTTTAACGTTCTGCTCCAGGAAGAAACAAGCCTATGTTTTTGGCAGACTAAAATAATCTTTCATATACGTGAGTGGAAGATAGGGATATTCCACTCGAGGGTTTTATACCAGTTTGTAGCCACCGAAGGTGGAATATCCCTATCTTCCACAAACGTGTACATGTATAATTATTATTCTGACTATTCTGATTATTCTTCTACCAAATTATCTGTGTTTTGCATTGTTTTAAAAAAGTACGAAAATGAGGGCGAAATATTACCTCTCAAACGGTCCACGCTACGACAGATCTGAGGACGGCACTTGAAAGATCGGAATTTATTTTTGTTCATAATGAAAGTATAAAATGAAAGGGTTTGTCGATGGGTTGCTTACTTTTTATATATGACGCGATTGACATTTGAGAAATTTAGCAGGAAACGTACATTCACGCCATATTTATCAGCGCATTCACAACGTAACAATTTAGAAGTGAAGTCATTTGATTGTCTATTTCATCACGTGATGGAAAACAGCAAAACCACGTGATGTAAGACAGAGATATCCTTTATGGGTGATATTCATTGATAACTCGATCTTAAATAATTTATAGAGATATGGGAGAAACACTTATACAGTAGCTGATGTGTACACAGCTGATATGCGCTGTATATGCCACAATGAATACAAAAAAGCTACAAAATTATTTTTAATAAAGAACAGCTGAGAGGGCCTGCACTGTACGAGACAATTTATAAACTAATGGCACGCCAAGTCAAAATATGCTGAATGATGTTTCTAGGCTGGAGGACTTGCTGGTTTCGCTTCTAGTTTTTTTTTAATAGAAGTTAGTGATGTTTTCCCTTTTATAGTTAAAAAATGTATACATGGTAATTTTTTCTGTATGCGTCCCACGTGTTACTTTTGTTGGTCATGTTCATTGACTTACGGCTAAGAATATCGTCTTGGTTTTTCGTATTTATTACTTTTACATTAATATTCTCGACAACGGTTTACTGCACATGCGTGTCCGTGGAATTTTAGTCTAGTTTATTTGTTTGTTTTATTTATGTGAAACTTTCATGTTTAAGTCATATTTAAGACGATGTCTGCTTATGATAGTGCGCACTGGTGGAAACATTTTGCTGCTATTTCTCTTAAATATCACGCCGCTGCTGCAATAAACTTCACTTGGTCACATTATAACATGACATCGAGCTGACCTGTCGTCCCCTATAAAAAGATGATGTGTATTACGAATTTTAAGTATTAAATATGAATGATGTGGCATTTGTAGTTCACAAGATGAACATCCCGTGTTCAGGCATACCATTTGAGCACATTAAAGAACCCCAGGTGTAAACTTTGGCTTCTTACACATGGGAACTACAGTTATAGATAGTGGTCTTAGATTAAGGTAAGGGGAACATTTACAAACACACTTTTGAACCAGTGTTTAAAAACAATTAAAGGTAGTAGGGCGGGTATGTGGATGAGTCTGTGAGTGAATGTCCCCACAATTATAGTGTTAGACTAGGGTTTTAGAGTAGGGCCTGTCTGTCCGCCTTCTTGCTTCCTGCGCTGCCGGCTGCTGATGTCTTGTGAGTCTTTTTCTCGGGATTGAGTCTAATCGATAATTGTATATATTTTCATTCTTTCGGAACTCATTTAAAAAAGCTACCTGTCTTCTAAGGGCCACTACCGTACACTGAAGACATTTAATTGAGAAGATGAAAATATGCAAATGGCAGTGCTGTATAGCGTCATTATGTTAGTCTTCAAGGTTACGATTAGACAAACATTCATTCCCATGCGCAGTGGGTACAGGTACATAAACGCTCTTGCAAACGCGAAACTTCCCTCGTAACCCAACTGCTGACTTCATTTCAACACATTGCCTATCTTCACCCTGAAATGCTTTAGGGACAAATGGTTCAGAGGTTGATTTTGATTGAAAAATTATACGTCGTACCTAGAAGGTCAAATTTATATATCCAAAAGAATTAATCCGTATTAAAGCTAACCAATTTGATAATGCTTCGCAAATTTTTGGACTTCGACATGGATATTGTTAATAAGAACAGCTCATATAATATACAGAAGAACATATTTTACATTTTTTAAATTGTTAACTACCAATTCCTTGATGGAGACATTCCGCGACTTCCGTCATACGGTATAAATATTTCTCAATCAGATCGTTATGTCCGAGTATGTTTTAATATCAAAGACGTTTATTCTTGTAATGCTAAACTTACAACCCTGCTTATACATGTATCACAGGGTTATCATTTTATAATATACGTAAACTATTCGGCTTGTTTGTTTCGAAATTATCCGGAGATTTGTTTATGGTCAACTCAATATTTCCCAGTATGTAATTAAGGCATATCACAACCCTCTTTTTTCGAGATCTTCTTTGCAAACTTATGAGGATTAAACACAGTGGTCATGTGCGACTGTCCGACTGTCCCCATATTGTTTGTTTGTATCTTTCACCGATTGTTAATCGATGTCAGTATTCATTTACTTAACTATATAGGTAACAACTAATGTACTATGTATTAGCTACTTGTTCGGCTTTATGCTGCTTGTCTTCGTCCATGTTGTCATGTTTCAATTGTTAAATTTTTTGTTTTGCAAACACGCTTAACTCGTTTGATTTTTATTGACAATCGGTGTAAGCTGTTAGTTGTTGAGCTGATTGACAGCGCAATGAAGTGTATTCCTAAATGTATATCTATACTTAAGACTTCTTTTCTCATGCGGAAAGTGGGAAGACTTAGGCCTCATTAACCAGTTTAACCACACTGTCTAGTTTCGTACTGGGTGACCGCCATAAGCCAATCCACATGAATAATTAGCCTTGAAGGTTGTTGTGACGTCAATTTATATCATTTTTACTCTGGTACTTAGTTGTTTGGTGCGGCTATTGTTAGTTTGTCGATATCTTCCGTTCTGATCATTCCACTCATATCAGCGAAGTGACCCGGTGGTTAGGGCGCTCGCTTCGTGCTGGTAGACTGGTGCTAGAATCCACGGTCTTGGGATCGAAATCCCGGTCGGGTCAAAACCTAAGAATTTTAAATTAGGCAATCTTCTCGCTCCCTGCTATGCGCCCAGCATTAGGTAGGAGGAGTACTGGTTGGCTCGGTGTCAGGATAATGTGACCGAGTGAAGTATCATGTCAATGTGTCTGCGGTGTGATATTTCAGTGAGACAACACCATGAAGTCGCCATAAGTGCGCACTATCGCAAGCAGACACCGTCTTGATATGACCTAAACATGAGATAAAGGGACGTTAAACCCCAATGGAACACACAAACTATTCATTCCACTCAAATTTGGTATTTTAAACTATCTACCTCCGAACGTGGTATGGTTTAAATATCTAAATATTTTCAAACAAACTACCTGCTTTATTTCGTATTCTTTTACAACTGACGTTAAACACCAAATATCAAAATGTTTGAATTTAACAATATCTTATATTACCTCCAACAAATTTCTGAGATAGTGATTTGATTCGAAGCACCACGTGTTGACGGTGTATTTTCGCCTTGATCTGTTTTAGTTATCGCCCCTGTTGCCTGTCTAATGTAAACAATACACGGTTGCCACAAGGGTGATCTCCCCTCTTTCCTAAGTTTGTTGAAAACTGATTTTAAAATCGTTATTTTCAAAATAAAAAGGGGAGTTGGCAAGATATATTCGTTACACGGTGTGTTCGTGACATGATATGGTATATACACGGTCAGTAACATGAATGTACAGAATATGTACTTGACTAAGAACAGAAAAAATGCAAAGATCAAATAAATTTTATCTTGGTTTAATCGTTTTGATTCAAGTTTCTTGATACACGGTACACAAAAAAGTGATATGCCGGACGACAAAGTCATGGCTCCAAGGACAAAGAAAACCAGATCGTAAGAGCCCGTGAGATCACGAATAGTACCTGAAAATACAGAAAAATACGTACTTATACACTAAGATTATATGAACAATACGTGACTAAATCTACTTTCATATGAGCAAAACAGATTAACTTAATATTGACAAGTTTCTACAATATCTCGAGTCAAACTGAAAACGCATAATCATTCAAGAGTAGCGTATTAAAGTTTTATATCAAGGGATTCCAAAACAGATTCCCAACCAGAACATGTTCTATATTTTCGAATCGATTTGTAGACTTTCAAATCTCAGGTACGACATTTAAACTCGTTTGGCGATTTCTTTATCTCGTTTGTATGATGTTGACTTTGTATCTGGTATGTATGAATTTAAACCCTTACAAATGACTTTTTACCTCATTACATGTAGTTATAGGATGATTTAAAATTATGTACGTGCGAGAAAAAAAAGCCGCACATATGTATATAAAAATATGTATATAAAATGTAATTAAAGTTAAACACGAACCACTTAATAAGTTGAAGATTGAAAGCGATACTCCTTGTAGTAGATACACTGTTCCCATAGCCTTAGACATGTTTTCTTTACCAACAAAGTCAATGGTCAGAACGACAGTCATAGTTAAATGTGTTCCATAGAAAAGGCCATATATGACACCTAGAACAATTATTACAGAGAAAGTGTGTGTAAATGGTGTCACCAGGATAATACATCCACTAATAGTCAAACCAATAGCATTTATGTGATAGTTTTGAAGAACCTTTTTATCTACAATTAATGCTAATATAAGTTTGTTTGCCAGATCACAGCCACCAATGATGGACAGCAGTAAGGCTGAACTTTGTTCGCTATGACCTATATCCTTCAAATGATGGGGTAAATAGGCACAATATAAAACAAATCCTGGAATTGCCATCATTCCTAAAAATATCTGTAATTGAAATAACTTATTTCTGAAAACATTTTTATCAATTAACGATTGTAATATCCGTTTCAGTGTCAGAGATCTTAATTTTTCAACAAACGACTGGTTCATTCTACTCGCGTTTATGTTCGTTGTATCAGACACGACTGCAAATACATTTTCTGTAGAAGTAGGTACCAAACTGTCACACAAGGATCCACTAAACAGCGGTCGCCCGTTACTTGGAAACCCATTTACTGTTCTCGAAACATCTGGCTGCCATTTGTCTGCTTCTGACATAGCTCGTTCTCTGTATGGTTTTTCTGGTTTAATAAAATCAGATTCATTGTTTGAACTGTCTTGAGTTGAGTGTATCTTATGAAGTCTATCATAAGACTGAGTAAAGTTGTGCTCTCCTTTTGACTGCATTTCGTATGTTATTGCAATATGCTTTGTTGCAAGCGATTTTGTGAATGGTTGTTCCGATTTGATTGGCTTTGGATGAAACCACTTTAGCGGCCGCAAAAGTGCTCCAGCAACAGTTACATTCAACAGTAGTCCTGCGAGTATCCACATTGTACCTTGTAGTCCGTATATATCTAGCAAATTTCTGTTTATAAACGGAAACACGAATGAACCCGTTCCACTGCCAAAGAAAATGATAGCGTTTGCCAAACCCTTGCGTTTGTTAAAGTAACGCCCTATCATAACAAGGGAAGGTCCATGGCCAAATGACATTGCTGACCCTGTAAAACAAATTGAGAGCAATGCAACACATTGAGAAGCAAAAATTGATGTACGTACACGTACAACTACTGGATCCCAACACGTTACATTACAGGTAATACCATACTAATGTCGCATGTTTGTGAATTTTTAAATTATAATATTGGTTTTATTTAACGTTGTATATTGACATTAAAGAGTACAAAAATGCAATCCGAAATATGCCTCCAATATCTATAATCGTAATGTGAATCGCTCATCTAAGAAATTGTTCGGGTTCATTGTTAAAACTACAACCATTATTTGAAGTGATATCGTAACATTGTTATTTGTATAAACATGTACAACAGTAAATGAGTAACTGTAATGAAGTGTCCTGTTACTATTGCTAAATGCATTATTGAAACGGCACGCATATAATTTATTATGAACAAGCAAATTCGTGTAATTTATGTCCCCCACTAGATGAACATTTTTGAAAACAACATATCGCATTGGTATAAACCTAAACATAACTCTTGTCCTGATGTACTTGCAAACCAAATTTGGTTGAAATCGGACCATTTTTCTGGCAGTAAGAGCACAGAAACTACAGTAACTTAACGAATTCAAATTTAGAAACATCATTTATATGCATAAAAGAGCATGTATCAAGTTGGCTATATACCTTAGCATGAGTCGTGTCTTTATCAATCCGCTTGTCAAATTTGGTAGGAATCGGACCACTGTAAGAGCAGTTATGCACGGAAACCGATAAACAATTGGGAATTTAGTTATCTCATTTAATTAAATATATTGGTAAATATGCACGCATTGCATTGTTCATTATGTACTAGCCTGTCAAATTTGGTTGAACATCGAACAACGCTTTAGAGCAGTTAGAGCACGGAAACCGATTAACCCATGATAATTAAGTAACCGGATTAAAGCACGTACATATATATGCATCGTACTGGCCTTCGACCTAGCCCGAGTTCTATCATCATGTACTTGCATACCAAATTTGGTTGCAGTGAGACCGATTTTAAGGCAGTTCGAGTACAAAAACCAATTAACAAATGAACATTAAGTCACCTCACCGCGTAAATATGTATGCATCGCATTTGCCATAAAACTGAGACTGAGTCTAATCATTACGTACTTGCATACAGAATTGGAATGAAATTGGACCACTTATAGTACAGTTAGAGCACGGAATGCGAAATGTGACAACCGGACGGGATAAAAAGTCGGACACACCCTACTTCATAATTTTCGTTTCGTCGAAAAGCAGGGGTAAAAAAACGATGGACCAATACAATAATTTAATTACATATTAATAACTCTCTTCTAGTTTTTTAGTTAATTCTTCTACTTTTTTCCGTGTGCGTTCCTCTCCCTCCTTTTATTTGTCCATATCCATGTACTTACTTCTTTTGAATATCGCTTCGTTTTCTCGTATTACTAATTCATTAATATTTATGTTAACGGTTTACAGATAAGCCTGGCATAACCATCGTGATTTCTGTGTCACCGTTCCCCTTTGGCTCTGTAGGTTTGATTTACTGATGTCTTATCTATTCAAAATTAATTCTTCTCTTGCGTCCATTAATGACAGCAGCTTCGAGCAAGATCTGGGGTTCGGGACGGGGTATTTCACACAGTTTTGGCCTTTTCCTCTTCTAAATACCATATTTATCGGAGGCATGTTTCAGATTGCATTTTTGTATCCTTGCCCTACGTAGCATGTAAATATTTGTCAAATTGTCAAAATAATCACTTAACTTTTGAAAAAAAAGTACTTTGACGATAACGACTTATAACTAACACAGGCACCAACAATGCTGTTTACGTTTGAATCTATTATATAACTATTCAATAAAGATAATTAAACATTTTAAAAATTTTATCTGCATAATTATCTACCGTATATTACGCCATAATATAATATCATAATGGAAGGATAATTAGCAAAACTTGTAAGGAAGTATCCCAAGGCTGTCATTAGTCCACCATACATAACAAATGGTCTGTTGGCATCAAAAAGGTCGCCCACTGTTAAAACCAAGTACGCTGGAAAACACATAAAAAATTGAAACGGGCCACCAACAGATCAGAATTCAGTACGTTACAGATTTACCTTATTACTTATTTAAGACAACACGCATTTGAGAAAAATACTGGATAGATTTTGTTAAAAAAAAAAAAATCCATGTACATTGCATATTCATTGATAAATATTTTGCTAGGTTTTGAGAAAAATTCAATGTCAACATTTTGAGAAATTCGGTAACCTTCAGAAATCCATCTCAATGCAACTATAAAAATTACTAAAATCATAAATGAAACATTAAAATCACATTACAGCATATAGGTTATAAGCATTACTATAAAGAATTGCCATACATTTTGCACTTTTTTTGTAAAATTGAATTTATGTATTATTGATAGTTTTGAAATTACACAAAAATGAAATATGAGAAAAAAAACTGCTTGATACATTTCCCATATTTGCTTTATATTGAAAGCTCTATAGTAAATAAGAATTAAAACACATAGAAACAATTTAAATATTTTTTAACAAACGTGAAATAACATATACCGATAAGCAGTAACAAAGAGACATCTGATTTTTATCAATAGTGCAACAACAAGTAAACGTTTCTGAATAAGCTGCAAACGTTTAATAAATGTTTTGTTTGTAATGCCTGCTTTAAACTGTCTTTTGATCCTATTTCTTCTTGTTTTATTTAATTCAATTTCATTTTTCAATTAACTTTTAATAGCATTTTTAATTGTTGAAAATATTCTCAATAACACATAATTTGTTCTCCTTTTTTGTTTTGTTTAAGAAATAAATTGTCTTTCTGGTGGTTTTATCAAAGGATAAAGTTCAGTAGGATATGGATAAGCGTTCCATGATTCAAATATCCATATCGTACTGAACTTTATCTTTTGATAAAACCACCAGAAAGACAATTTATTACTTATATTTACTGTCCCAGCTTTATATTTTACCTATTTTTTTTTTAAATCATACATTAAGATACTCGAGGTGGTCAAATTGAACAGAATCGTTTGGTTTCGGTAGACTTTTGAAACAGCCGCCATGTGACGTTACTAATTCCCGCGAATTAACCCGTCAACATGTAAACAAAAGAGTTCCACTGAATATCATTTATTCTTAATTTTTTCACATAAATTATAATAATCAACATAATTTATATTGTTTTTATAAAAATAACAACATAAAATGTTATCAATAGTTTGCATTTTAACGCACGTCTATGCACTTTTTAAACAATCATTACGCGGAAGAAAATCAAAACTACAATGGTGACGAGGTAACGTTTTTATACTGCGCACCGCTCCAATTCTCGCGGGTTCTTCTGAACTTATTGAAAAAATAAAGTTCATTAGGTATCGGTAGAAATGCATAGGTCATATTATCAATTCACACAGACTTTAAATATTAAATGTTGTGTTTTAGCTATGTATCTTGTTTGGTCATATATTGTGTGCATTGTTATGATTTTTTTAGTACAATATATAGAGATATGCTACGGTGTTTTCTTGAATATCGAATTTATATCATGTCTGAGGCAGAAGTCTGAAAATATCAAAAATTTCTTCCTCGCGAATGACAAACATTAGATATTCAAGACAACAACAGGGTATTTTCTGATTTTTACATTTTCCCTGGTTATTTTTCACAATTCCAAATGTTGCGCATTGTGGATTAACTGTTATGTTGAGATCCATTCTGCTTCATCAAATCTGTACAAGAAGTAGTTCTTACAGAATTTATAAGCTAAAACAATAAAAATAAAACAAACCTTTTAATTAAAGTTCAGTGTTTTTTTTATAGTTCATATTAAGTAAACATTGCAGCTGATAGTGATACATTGTACAGTTAGGTTTCTGTGTGCCTCCCACGTTTTCCGTTTTTTGTTGCCCATGTCCATTGACTTACGGCTTCTGAATACCGTCTTTGTCTTCATATTTAGTTTATTATGATAAGGTCATCTTGCGCTGCTTGTTAAGTTCATGTACAGCATATTAGGTTATGTAGGTTTTACCGAAATTTTAAGGCTAATATGATTATCAAAATTATTGCCTTCCTGTGTTGATTCATAATATGCAGTAATATCCCTACATCGTAACAATTTTATAAATATTATGCCGTGCAATAATTTTAACACCGAAACTTTCATGTACATGTTGCGTTTGGTTTATGCAACATGCACCGTGAATTAATGGTTGACAGCCACGCTTTTAAGGCAGAGCTATACACTACCCATACTTCGGTCTGTTTTCAGGAATTTAAAGGCCGTCATCATGACACAGGGGGGGGGGGGGGGGATTTGATAAGTCTGTTTCTGATATAATTAAAGACATAATCCCAACGTCATAGAGTTATATTCCCAACGTCATAGTTTGAGTTTCTACCAGTCATTTATTTGGAGTTATACTTGTCTGTTATCTAAATGTGTATGCTTAACTGATAGAAATTTCCTATGTCTGCAACCCCCTTTCTTAAATGTTAGTAAGTCAATCAGTCAGTCTATCCAGATTCAGTCAGTCCGTTTGTCTGTCTGTCTTTGATTATATAATATAATATAATTTAATATAATATGTAGAATGCGGTCATGGGGTGATTGTTACTCGTCGCACTATCTTTACCACTCTGTTTTCAGGATATTGTTGCTGCTTCTATTCCTATCCTCTTAATGGGTTTTTCTCCTTTGTTTTTTCGTCACTATAGCAGTAACATATTCGTATGGTGACATAATTATGCTTCTTTTTTAACAGTGGAAAGGGTTGCCATAAACCTGAATGATACGGAAGCACCGCGGCGGGTGAAATTTGTAACAGGAAACGCTTACCATATCGCTAGCACCTGGTTTCGCTTCTAGTTTTTTAATAGGAGTTCTTGATGTTCCCTATTTTAGTTAATAAATGTATATTTGGCTATGTGTGTCCCAAGTTTTCTTTTTGTTTGCCATTGACTTACGGCTTTAGAATATCGTCTTGGTTTTCGTATTTACTACTTTGCATTTTTATAAAGCTCTGTCTTATTTCTCTGTACCGTCACTAGCTATATTATTTAACTTTACTCTATTCTTAATTATTTTCCCTTTCTGAACTAGTTCTATCTCTATTATTTTCATTTCCCGTTCCTGTCGCCGCTTCTCTTCCTGTCCTCTCTTTTGGTTTTTCTCCTTTTGGTCTTATTTCACAATATTGTTGAAATATTCTGGAAGTGACCTTCGATTTCGTTCATGACGATTGATTCGTTAATTGGTTTTAGGTCATGAAAAAGGTACTACTACCAACTATTTGGTTCGTTTTACGTAATTTTTAAATGCCCGTTTCAGTAAGCAAGTTCTTTCTGATGGTGAATGTAGAGGAGGATATAATTGTTTGTCAATTACCGTTTTTCTGTTAATCCTACTTCTCTTGTTGTACGTATACTAATGCGATAGTGGTATGTAACTTATAGGTTCATATTTCAATTATATCTCTCAATGACTGATGTCATAATTGTTATATATTTTTAACTATTTAAGATCGTATACATTGTATTACTGCATTTTGTCATTAAACAAGGATTATGTTATACTTACACGCAGTACAATAAGTAATTTGTTGCACGGACAAAACTGTTGACATCCTGGATACAGGACAGTTGAACTTGTCTACGAACGCCACAAAGAGTATACCAAAAGCTCGGGACGTTCCGGCAATTAAGAAACCTTCTAGACTACAAGCTGGAATATATATATATATACATATATATATATAACACAATTAAATAAACATTTCAATAAATGCCTGCTTTATCTAAATGTAGGTTCTACTTGTAGTTATTGAATATTTCTGCCTGGTTCTTTATCAAAAATGAGAAGAAGAACATTATAATGCTAATGATGAAGAAAGTGTTTTAGTATTGTACGTCACTGCGTCGTGTGAAAAGAGCATGTAAACATATCATACACAACAACAAAATTAACAAGTTTAGTCAATATTATTAAACAAAATTCATTTCAATACAAAATTGCATGCAGTTATGCTGCGACATATCACGAAACAGAGCAAAACTAGATATGGGTATAGTCATAAATTGCAAGCCAAAGTACTTGAAAAAAGGCGATTCATATAATGAAAAATTCCGCAGCAGTTCGATTTTATTATTTGCATTTGCAGACCTTCATACCTTCTAACTCATTTACTTTCCTGTGCTTGACCATTATCGTAGTATGGAGTTCTGAGTGTCTTTATGACCTAGAGAGCAATAGTTTATGTCCCTGGTAGGTTCACTAAAGTCGGACAGGTTTAAGGGTAGAGGTCAAACAAAGAGCAGTACATGTATGTCCATCGGAGGGGACTTTGAGCTTGGCGGTCCCATGTATATGATTTTTAACCTCTTGTCAGAATAAAGTTTAATTTGTTAAATTCGACAGAAAAGTAAGCGGAATCGCCGTTGCATGGGTTTATCTTCTTAATATTACGATATTCCGTTCCCCTCATCACTTTCGTTCCTGTCCAATTTTTTTGTTTTCTCCGTCGGTCATTTGTCACGATATCGGTGAAGTTCTCTTGAAAAAACATTATTATGGCCCACGTAAACAAACAAACAAATTAATTCATTTTAAATTTTGTTGAAAAAGGGTCTTCACTGTCTTAAATGAATAAAAAAATTGAAAATAAGAGTTACCGATTAAAATCACCCATGCCCATCCCCTATCTATTGGTTCAATTTTGTCTCTCGTTAACCCCGTCTCCGTGTTATCATGTTGAACACTACCAGATTCATCCTTGGAAGATTTATCTGTGGAAATATAAACTAATGTGTAGATAAAAACATGTATTAAAGCATAGTTCCCATAAACATATACACATTAAATAGTGTGTCAAACAAACATATTTATATGATTTTCATTGTTTATAAAAATACAAAATAAGCAACCTGAAACATGCCTCCGACAAATATATGTATATCTTATTGGGAAAGAATTGGCATAGCGGATATAATCTGTTTTAATTGTTATGGTTAGTAACAATACGCAATAAAGTAATATGAATAAAAACATAATTGTATTATGTAAAACGTTTTATCTTTTCTCTTTCATAGATAAGGTCTTCGCAACTGTGTAATCATATATAAATACGTAGGAACGGCATTTGTTTAGTCAAACTACTACAACGAACTGTATACCGTGTAAGGGCAACAGGCTCTTTGAAAGCAGCCATTGTTTGTGTTTTTTTTAGATTTTAGCTTTTAGAGTAGACAATAGCAAATATAGTAACTACACAATTCACCATAGCATTTCACAGACTAAAATAGTAAATACGAAAAACCAAGACGATATTCAAAAACCGTACGTGCATGGACATGGGCAAGGAAACATCAAGAACTTTTATAAAAAAAAAACATAAAGGAAAAACAGGTGCTCACGATTGAGCAATCTTTTTCTGTTACATATGTGACATCCACCGCGATGTTTCCGTGTCATCTCGGTATATGACAACCCTTTCCATAGAAAAAAACAAGGGTATCATGAAAGTAAAACAGTAAAGATAGAACGACAATGAGTTACAACCCATGATTGCACTATACAGCAAAGATGGCATTATAATATAATCAAATATAATAAAAAAAAAGTAAAAAAGAGAACCACCCACAACAGACGTCCAGGGGAAAATAAATATTCAAATTCAACTGCTGAAAATGAGGGACTTAGAGTTATAGCAGTGAAGTCATAATCTTAAATTTTGACTTATACTACAGACTCAACGGGAAAGACAACATACACAAGTGCAAACAAAACATGGCTGTCACAAACAAATATCTATAATAGGACAGAACCGGTACTCTGTAAGGGAGACCTTCGTTCCGCTTCCTAGTATTTAGCGATGAGATGTTGATATCGACCAACCTACACCCGGAATTCAGACCCAATGTTTTATATTAGAAATACATATAGGGGTATGGAATTAAGTTATTTTAACAAAAACAAAAACAAAAATCTACCATGATTTAAACCAAAACAAAATCCGATACATCACAGAAAAAAAACTAAATTCTGGAAAAGTGCTAAAACACGCAAAGCATAATCAAAGGTTGATTTTCTTTAACATCTACTTTTTACATTATTTTCATCTACTGTAGTTTCGTATTTTACTAGTTAAACAAGAGTATCATATCTAAACTTTAAACCAAAGGTTCTATTCTGACTAAAAAGGTGTGAAAATCTTATCTGAACTTTAGACATCATATCTAACGGGAGTAGCATACCTAACTGGTTAAAAATGTGTACCTACGCATCAGATTTGAATGATTACACCGTATCATGAGATCTGAGAGTTTCAGCGAAAGCATTATACATGAATGGTTAAACCCGAGTGCAATATCTAATTGGTCAAAACAGAAGCAATCACCGGTACATGTAATACTAGTTTGAAGGAAATAGTTGACTTGCAGTAGAGCATATAATAGTACATTTGTACATGTAAGTAAAACCAAATTATTTGAAGAAAATAGAAAAATATTCAATCAAAATATGGATAGTAATTGTCACTTACCCATGTTCGTATTATCTTTTTCCAAAGTTTTAGTAAATTCAAAAACTCATATTTTCCATTTGTAGAATCATAATAAGACACATATTTTCACACCCTGAGTGGAACAGGGTATGATAGTGCGATAATGTACATATACAGTTACGTTTTAGATAAGTGTCCTTGAGTTTAGTGATCGGTGGGTTATTAAATACATGACTTTGTATAACCTCAAACTGAAGTACTTAGTACCAGAACTGAAGGACAAATATAGATTACCACACGTAGGTCGATACACATCTTTTAAACAAAGATAACAATGTGTATAGGTCAAAGTCCATATAATTTAATTTTGTATGAAGCAGCATGGTGTGGGCATGAGTAAATTTTACAAAATATAATACCCTGTATATATATAGAGAGATAAACATAGGACAAATATGCTATGATCTCTATGACGATATAACATAGTATCTTAAAACAATTACTGAAAGCCTTATGATAACATGATTGAAACCGATTAACGTTGTCTGAATATAAGGCAAGGATGAAACGAATAAGAGAAACAAAACAATCACTCGATGAAAATTAACCTCAATTTTGGTCCCATATAATTGCGTTTATAGTTAATATAATAAGCACTGCCATATATTGACACGTGCTCAGGAGAAATGACATATTTATAGTTAACATTTTTCTAAGTAGAGCTTATCTTAATATATCTTTATAGGTTGTGTATGTTATTTGGGATAAGATTAAAATATGTTGATGAGTGTTTCGTCAATTTTTATGATTTTATCTTTCCAATACCTAATGGCATATAATTTTTACAGATTCACGTTTACGAAAAAAAAAACAAAAAAAAAAAAACAGTATCAATAGAATCAACAGAACGTGACACACAAACAATAAATACGTCAAACAATGAGGCACCGGAATGTAATTAATTAATTAAATCGACATGACAACAATTATCAAGACTAGTTATCCATGCGCATCGACTTAGGACGGTTACCCAGCACGAAACCAGGCGGTGTGGTTTAACCGGTTAATGAGGCCTCAGCCTTCCGACTTCCCACATGAAACTAGAAGTCTTAAGTACAGACATACATTTAAAAATTTAATAAAAACACTTCATGGCGCTGTAAATCATCTCAACAACAAACTGCAAACATCAATTGTCAATAAAAATCTATACGAGTAAATCGTTTATTTATATTTACAAAAGGCAATTGGAAACATGAAAATTTGACATAACCTAGTAGCATAAAGCTGAAAACAATGGCTAATACGTGGTAGATTCATAGATTCCACATAAAGTTAAGTATATGAAAAATGAACATTGATGAATAATCAGTGTGCTTGCTGTGTTAAAACAGCAACACCTAAGCCAACCTAAACTGCCAGAAAAAAAATTAAAAACAGGAAGGATAAAGGGTCCTTAGGAGAGCAAAACTCACCAAGTTATGTGTCAGGGGGAAACAACATCTTAATTGTCTGAAGTAATTGCTATAACAGCAGTGTGAGCTCAGAAATAAAGAACAACGCGCAGTCCAACTAACAACCAGAAGGACAGATATCAGGACCCAGCCTTCTCGATATAGGAAGCTTTCAGCTGTAACTTGCAAAACCCTTTTCCTTTAATTCCTTTTCTGATTTTTGTTTTATGTTCCTTGCTAGTTCTCTTTACTACTTTTGTAATGCTTTACGAAAATCATTCCAACATTACAATCATGATCTCTGAGTGACTAAAACCTTTCTATTAAGGAATGACCACACTGTTTCGTGATTTTAATAAACTATTTAAAGTAACATGTATTTATATTTATGCATATATACGTCATTTTCTGTACACATGCAAAATACATCTAGGAGTTTGACCTTGTTTTAACTTCGAAATCCATTGATGATGTATTTGGATGGAAATTAAGGTCCGCATGCCTTTTGTTTGTAAGTGAATGAAGCAAAATTACAGGGTTTGCTCTACATTAGCATAAATTAACACATTGTCCAAATCTAATGTTTTGTTTTTTAATTATGTTTTGTTATATCTGTTATTGTAGAGAATCTACTAACAGATATCCTGATTACATTATACGGGATATCACATCCCCGTATCCACGGGGTCGCTATCCAGTCATGTGGATAACAAATGGTCACACTGGACACACTCTCGGATATTACGAAACTGGAGTTCAAATTGGAGACCTTATGTACATGCACATAAGTGTATCAGGTATACGACTAAACATTCATAGTCTTGTTTTAGTTTTAGGAAAATATAATGTATCTATTACAATATTATAGAACATATATATGAAAAAATGTTTGAATTTAGGAAGGATGACTACTGACTCAGAGGAACTCATGACTAAGGAAAACGCCAAAATTAAATGGTAAAAAGAACAAACATTAAGCCACATCACAAAAATATTCGAGGCTAGGCACAACCACGGAACTACTAAGGACTTTTATTCATCTTAAAAATGTGATAAAACCGAATAATAAGATCCAAAACGTTCTATTCCAAATTGATGAAGTCAGGTTAGTAGTGTTAACCGCGGAATGAGCGACTAAAGTGACGTCAAGCGCAAAGGAGAACACTCTCCTCCTCTTTCTGTACAGCTTTCGGTTTTGGGAGAGGTGTTTTGATTTGATGAAAAATAAATTAACTTTCGGGTTTTTTTATATCAAAATAGGTGTAGATTTCGGCTTCTGTTTTGGGAGACAACAGGGTTCATTTGTATATGTGTTCTGCTTTTTTATGTGTTACTTTTCATGATTATAGAGTTGTCCCTCCCCTCAGGTGTCATTGGAGGGGGCCCCATGGTGTTTTTGTGTTATTTCTAGTCTTTTCGTGATCATGTGGTTGACCTTGAAAAAGCATTTTTTCTAAGATGCTACGCAGGGGGTAGTTAAGAGTACCAGAACTCCCAATAGGTGTCAAGGGGGGCAGTGTCATGATGCTGTATGCTTATTTCTACTGTCAAATTAGTACAAAGCGTCGCTTTGCCTTAAATAGGGTCATTTTTATCAAAAACATATGCATTAAAATAATTTTGTAAGGTTCCATTATAATTCTTTTTTTACACTCTGATCTAAAAGGACTTTTATTATTCTTACCAAAAAATAAATTCATTCAAGTGTACATATATAAAAAAAAAACTTTTCCCTTGTAAATGTTCAAGTTGAACAATATAAATTAACTTAAAAAAAATACTGAGTCCATTATATGTTGTTCTACATTATTATTATTATAGTCAGAAAAGTAATGCATAATGTAAGCGAGATGAAATACGAGGTCGTGGGGTTTTTAGAGATAAAAAAAGAATGAAAGATAGATAAAGGACAGGAAGGAAGAAAAAGAAGACAGATCAGTATGGGAGTGCAATTGTACTACTGCAGTGCA
>JAUMGZ010072568.1:0-18370 GCA_032359645.1 Pododesmus macrochisma | reverse complement strand
ATCGAAAATAAAATTATGCCTACGTGTACAAAGTTATGCACAGGAATCAGACTATATCTTATTGATAAAACATCTGATTCCTGTGGTTATTGTGACCTCGGAAAGAAACAGTTATAATAGCAATCGTTTTCAGAAGTATCAAATTCAGTGGCGACTTCAGTTGAAAAAACCTATAAATCAATCAGAAATACCTTACATATATAACAAATCTACGCAAATCAAAATTATGACAAATCATTTATAGCTGTATGTGGTGAAAATTTAATTTGCAATTATCGAAATCTACAATTTGTAAAATAAAAGTTTGATATAAGCAATGTCAGTATTTCTAGTTAATGTGTGTTGTTTATATCTTCAATCAGATAAAGACTTGTGTCTGATTATAGCTTAAACTTAGTTACCACTATGTAGAGTAAATATAGTGTAACCGAACAAACTAAATTGTGCTAATATTGGACGACTCATAACCTGTTTATGAGCGCTTCCCACACAGGCACTCCCGACATTGCCCAGGGTCGACAACATACAATGTATCCTACACATACATGTATGTTGTCGACCCTGAGCAATATCGGGAGGGGTTATTGATTGAAACGAGTGCCTGTGGTGTCCTACATATGTAGATGTCTATGTTCAATGATACTCATGGGCAATGTTAATGATCGAGATGTAAGTTTTGACATGGAAGTTAAATTGGTTTTATAACAACATTGATGTTTATGGTTTAAATGAAGGAAATGTCAGCAAACAGGAAGAAAAACAAGTTAAGGTGGAATTTTTGATGTCAAAACAGCAAACTAAACTAATGATTTCTCAGTTAATACATGGTAATGTGTTAGAAGTATTTTAGTATATAATGATTTTATGTAATAAAGAGGAGAAAATGAATGGGATATGATGTCACCTCGATTGTTAAAATAAACTAATAAAGGATTTCAAGCTGTTCAACATATTTAGGTACAAGTTGAAAGAAGATATATACATGTAGTTATGATGAGTTTGATTGGTCACCAGTTGACCGCAGTTTTCACTTGTCCCTAATGTTTTTTTATATGTTGTGTTCAGATCCTACATTGAGAATGGTTAAAGAGAAGTGTTCGTTTTGGGACAAGTGCTACAGGAAAGACCCAACACACAAGAAAGATTACATACATCCTGGAGATGAAGTAGATGATGGTAAGTACACATCTTTGTTCGTAACAGGTAACCCAAGTCTTATAATGTCCCTCCATTAACCAGCTACAAGCCTGATCGACCCTCGGTTTCCAACGATGAACTTGTTATGCATGACATTGGTGTACAAAGCCTGTTTCTTTGTTATGCATGAAGTTTAATAGGGAGACTTGGCAAGTATGATGATGTTTGTGTAAACATGTTGCTTTCCTTTACAACCTAGTAATTACTGGTGATATATATCAATACAGCATCAGTTTTTCTCATGATAGTGATCTCACATTTATTAAATTAAGTTAATATGCAATATCAGTATTACTCTTATCTTTTCATAACTGTTACCATGATCTTTTTGCAATATATCTTCTCTGTAATGTGAAATATTTGTACATTTTTTTGGTCATCATAGATATGTTTTTACAATAAATACTATTGTAACCTTTGTAAATTTATGCTTCTTTGCTGAAAGACAGCTCTATAATGTCACCATCAGAGTGCACTATCACAAGCAGGCACTGTTTCTATATGACCTAAACGTGAGTTGAAGGGACATTAAACCCCCATCAAACAAAATTCTTTGATAGCCACATAAAGTTTGATCAGCAAATATAGTGACTTGTATGTTTACAGATGATGGTGATGCTATGGAAATAGAGGAAGTGAAGACTAAACCATTTTCTCTACGGCGAGGCAAGACTCATGAACTCAGTCAGAGTGATGAGGAGGAAGAAACCATCAAAGTCGAGAAAAAAGCTGTCAAGAAACAGACATCCATCAAGAAACAAACATCTGTCAAGAAATCTCATGCTGTAAGATTATCTTACATCCGAACTCAAAATGCAGAATAATGACATACAGAGACAGAAAATGTGTATTGAGATATACTCAGTTATACACAAACTGTTGTTGGATGTCAGAGAAACACCTAGAAATGTTATGTTTGTAAATGTACCTGAATATTTATATTTGCAGTCTTTATGTTACATAAAAGTTACTTTGGAAACAAAATAGCACAAATTGTATTTGATTAACAGTTTACAATAATTTATAATACACAAAAACAGTACATACAATGAAAAATTTGTAAACTAATTACAGAAATAAATTATTTATGGGAATATATGAAATTGTCTTATTTTCTATTACTTTATAGGACACAAAAGCAATTAAGAAAAAATCTTCAGACGACAATGATGATGACGATGATGATGATGATGATGATGTAGACATGGAAAATGATAATGATGATGAAGCTGAGGCCAGCACTAGTAAACCTAAGTGTAAATACTGGGATAAATGCTACAGAAGAGATCCCGTCCATCTCCGAGACTTAAGACATCCATCCAGACGAGTCAGTTCCCGTCCAAAACCTCAGAAAAAGTTAGAAGATGGAGATGAAGTGAAACTAGGAGGAGGATTTAAATTAAAGAGATTGGGAAGCAACTTTGAATGCTCGTAAGTACATGTACATCAGATATTCTACGTCTTTCTAATGCTTTACTTTTTTATCATTATCCATTGAAAGAAAAGTTAAGGAGCAATAGAAAAATAAAAGTGAAAATAGAGAGCAAAAGAAAAATACAGACATAAAAAATTGTAAAAAGAATAAATTATTGATGATCAAGAATCAGTTAGTTACATTTTTTTGTTTGAAACTCAACTTTAAATAAATTTTTTCTCACTTAGATGTATAAAACATTAATCCAGTTACATAATTTTCACTTTTCAGATAGTTTTAATAATTAATTTGTTTTTTTTACGACAGTTGTATTGGTTGGAAAACATCAAAGAATGCAACAAACAAGAGAACATGTAAACATTTGAGAGAACACCTGGGTGACACGTTTGAAAAAGCAAGAGTTGGCAAATTACCAGTGGAGAAACGGAAACCTCCTACACCATCGCAACATTTCAGTCATATTTCTATCAGTCTTCTACTGGCTCACAAGTATGATTCCAAGTAAGTATATAATATACATAGAAATAACCTCCCTTCTTTCCTTACCAAAAATCTTATTTATAAATTGATAATTGTGTGCAATAAGATTTGAGGAATTTTGGAAACATAATTGAAAATAATTTATCAAATCTAGTAAATTGGCTTCAGTCTAACATTAATTATCTTCTGCTGTAAAAGTTGAAGGTATTTTTGAAAAATAAATTTAATTTGCATAAAAATTACTACAAAATTTGGACATTACTAATTACCATATGCCTTCAAAATTGGAGGACATTTTGAAAGCTGATTAAAAATAAAAGCAATGTCGTGTTAAAATTTGCTTCAAACTTAAAACTACATTTGCACATTGGACACAGTAGCTGCTGGTTATGACTAAGTTAAATTTACATCTTAATTGTTCTTGTCTTTATAGAAGTGATAACCCTGTAAACTGGTGGGTGAGTGAGAAGCTGGATGGAGTGCGTGCCTTCTGGAATGGAAAGTGAGTACCAAGCATAATGTACGACCACACACAATTTATTGGTAATAAAAACATACTCTAGTTATCCCCCTTATTAGAATATTGTGACAAAGCAAAGATTTCAATTTAAATATATAAGATTTGTTAACAGATAGATTTATTTTTATAAACAATTTACTGGTATCTAAATTAAGAACTCTCTACCATACTCAAGTTATCCCCCTTGGTTATATATTATATTGTGACAAAGCAGGGATTTCATGTTGGATAAGAAATGTATCAGAAATAAAATGTCAACAAATAGGTTTACTTTAACCAGAAATATAGAAAGCTTTTTACATCTCTGCCTTAACTAACACTTATATACACAAATATATATTCACAGACACAGTGCATTGATATTGAATTTTATTATTTCAGATGTTTTTATTCAAGACTTGGAAATCCATTCATAGCTCCACGATGGTTCACAAAGGTAGGGACATGTTTATCAAAACTTAATATCCTTATCAACTCTGAAATTGATCTTAACGTGGAAATTATAACTGTCATCATGGTATGTAATATAAATTTTTCTTAAAACAATATCCTTGCCTGAAATTGAAATTATACATTTTAACAAGTATTGCTATTTCTATACATTCAGGATCTTCCGACAGATATGCATTTAGATGGTGAATTGTTTGGAGGTAGAAAAAAGTTTCAGTCAACGGTTAGCATTGTTAAGACGGCCGAATGCGATAACTGGAAAAAAGTCAAATATTGTGTAAGTACATAATGGACTCTTAGTAATTAATTTCTAGGCAAAGAGAAAAACAAATTCTAAAATTGTATAACACGGCACAGAAAGGCAGAGAAAGGACCATTTCAAATATGACCTACTACAAAATAAGAATATCATTGGAAATAAAATTTTGTTGAATTGAAAAAACAACAAAATCTAAATTACATGAAATTTTGTAAATATATTCTTAAATCAGTACCGGTAACCACAAATCAATAAAAGATAATGACAAGCAAAAAGTTATTTTTATTTTAAATTAAAGAAAGTTTATCCAAGCAAAGTTTTAATATTGTATAGTATGGTGCGTCTCCAAATGACAACCTTTGTGACATACACCAGACTAGATGTCTGCCCATACAGACTACGATACTTCAACATGTTTCTGTTGGAATATAAAACAGTGTTTCTATCATCATGACCATATACACTTGATTTCCACAGGTTTTTGATGCCCCACACATGGAAAAAGAACCTTTTGAAAAAAGAATGAAGGCAGTCAAGGAATACTTCGATGAAAAAAGGTACATAACAATTGATTATGATAATATTGGTGCATGCACTAAAGTATATACAATGTGTAATGTGTATTTTGTCTGAAATGTCTTATTGTAGATGCAACGTTTTTTGTGTGTCAGTTAGTTTATTTTGGTATGTCTCAATTTTATTTATAATCAACATTTTCACTGGCTGAAAAATTCAGTTCACACCTGCATAAACCCAAAATTGTCACAGACAACATGGTCAGTTTCTAGTATTTTATAACATGTTAAACTGATCGAGTTATCATATCAAAGGTAAACTGAAATTTCAGGGTACTATTTGTATCAACTGCTTTGTGGGAATGTTTGGTTTATACAACCATTAACCAAATTTTGAATATGTTTACTAGCATTTGATAAATGAGACATATACTTTTGCAAAGTTTGTGTATAAGTTATCATGTGACTTTCTACAAGTTGTGTACCAGTTATGTGATTTTGTACAGTTTGTGTACAAGTCATGTGATTTTGTACAGTTTGTGTACCAGTCATGTGACTTTGTACAGTTTGTGTACCAGTCATGCGACTTTGTACAGTTTGTGTACCAGTCATGTGACTTTGTAAAGTTTCTGTACCAGTCATGTGACTTTGTACAGTTTGTGTACCAGTCATGCGACTTTGTACAGTTTGTGTACAAGTCATGTGATTTTGTACAGTGTGTGTACCAGTCATGTGACTTTGTACAGTTTGTGTACCAGTCATGTGACTTTGTATAGGTTCTGTTCCAGTCGTGTGACTTTGTATAGTTTTTATACACATGTAATTTAGGTCATATGTTGTTTTATTCAGTCCTCAATATGCTGAGTTTGTGGAGCACGAGAAGTGTAAAAGTAAAGAACAACTGGAAGACGACCTTAAGAAGATTATCAAGTTGGGTGGTGAGGGACTGATGATCAGACAGCCTGGCTCAAAATATGAAAGACGCAGATCAAAAACTCTGCTAAAAATAAAGAAATTCTATGATGCTGAGGTAAGACTTGGTGAATACTTGTACATAAACTGCTGCAAGCACAAAATCTGTGTTCATCATGCTGGGTTAATACAGAGCTTTTAGGGGCTTTTGAGGACAAAAGTTTGGTTTAATATCAAACTTGATATTACTCTTTTGTTTCAGTTGTAACTTTATGAATAAAATATTAGATTTAAAAGTCAAATATTAAACACAAAATATTAATTAAATATCAACTATTAAAAGTTTTCAAGTTACATCTAATAAGCAGAATCTTGTGATATTGAAACCAAACGCAGGACAGTAGTGTCAACAATTCAAAGGTAAAAAAATTAAGAAAATATTTAAAAAAAACACCTAGTTTAAATGTTAAAAAGTTGGTTATACATCATTCTGTGATTGTGAAATTTGTTCTGTGTTACAGGCAATCATCATAGGTTACGATCCTGGTAAAGGAAGATTTCAGGGTGCTGTTGGATCTTTGAGATGTAAAATGGCATGTGGTAAAATCTTCAATGTGGGGTCAGGGTAGGTAGAAAACATCCTTCTTATTTGAGGTCTGGGTAGGTAGAAAACATCCTTCTTATTTGGGGTCTGGGTAGGTAGAAAACATCCTTCTTATTTGGGGTCTGGGTAGGTAGAAAACATCCTTCTTATTTGGGGTCTTGGTAGGTAGAAAACAGCCTTCTTATTTGGTCTAGTATAAATATTCTTTCTGTAGATGTGGAAACATCACTTATTGGTGTTCCACGGTCAAAACAGATGCAAAAATAAGTAAATAAGATTGTTTGTAGTTTTCACTTCCAACCAGTAGATTTCAGATTAATTATTTATATAAATACTATGGATATTTGACATTCAATTTGCTAAAAAAAAATTTCATTTATAAGGGGATGATACAATATGTTTTCACCTCTAAAAAACCACTGTCGACCTCCACTTTGCCATGGTTTACAGTCATCTTGGGGTGATGATCATATACATTATTAAATTCTCAAAAATGCCTTATTTTATAATGTCACATGCTTAATTTACACGGTAGGTGTCTGACATACTTTTGTAAACATGTTGAGTACAATTCATTGATATGTTAATAATTCCAGTCATGTTTTTTTTTTTCTAGCCTCACGGATAAGGACCACAGAAAGCCACCAAAGATAGGCTCAATCATCACATATAAGTTTCAAGAATACACTAACTCTGGAAGTCCCCGATTCCCAACATATCTGGGTGTCAGAATAGATGCCACCGGGCCCAAGGATGCAGAGTTACCCGAAACAGCTGCAGATGTCTGAACAGCATCAAAGAAACGCTGTTAATGATGCACTAAGCTAATAAAACTGTGATGAATCCTTGTTCAGGAAGTGTGTGTTAAACTAGTATGATATCACAACAAGTCAATGGTAGTGTATTGTAAAATCAACAAAGATAAGACTTTCAGGTCATTATGAGAAGATGGACATACTAAAGAGGTGGCCACTTCAGCAGGATTGACTTGAGCAATTTTGACAGTATGCTTTTAATGAACGACAATCTGACACAAACAACACTCAGGGAGTCACTCGCTACTATATCTCATCAATAATATAGAAACAAAGATATCCTACGCAATACAAACAGAGAGATGATTCTGTTTCTCTCATCCTACAGGGTCTAAGTCAACCGTTTCTGTAGAACACAGAGAAAATGGCAGCTATTAACAGACTTATAGATGACTGTAGACAATAAAATGTATTCACAGATAAAGTAACATTTTAGTGCAATCAATTTATACAAATCTTAACACAATCATTTTATAATGTTAAACTAAACAATAGTTGTGTAATCTTGTACATTATTAACTCGTTTGGAATTCAAAAGTTTTATGGAATATTTCTACATGTTGTCATAATTTATCGTTGCCTTCTTAAACACAATCATTTTATAAGGTTAATATAAATAATAATTGTGTAATTTTATAAATAATTTACTCATCTGCATTTTATAAGTTTAACGAAATATTTTTACATGTTGTCATAATTTATCATCGTCTTTCATATTCATTCTACAACCTTATGTGTAATTTCATATATCCATTTCTAAACTTTTATATTCTTTACCAAATATTTGTGCGTGCCATTTATTTTACACCTTTTTCATTTTACATACTTCTTTTAAATTTGCTGCTTTGATAAATGTTTCAAATGTCCTGTGTTGTGCTTGTAATAACTGTGATTTGTTTTTTATTTATATTTTAGATGTATTATATTGTTCTTGTTGTATCATCATATTCTTGAAATATTTGTAATTGACAAATTGAATTCCATGATGAGTAAGAGATATGATGCTATCACACATTGAGTGTGAGCTGTTTAATTGGTTGTTGTGTAGGAAGAGAATATGTAAAAACCTTCTTTCTTGAATGTGAAAAGAATTTTACAAAACACTATACAAAACGTTATACATGTACTATATGTATTGGTAACTAGTATGTTAATTTATGAAGTGTTATTGAGTGATTGTGTCTTATGATATCATTTATTTAGTTTCTGTTTATTTTTAAGATTTAATGAAATGACTGTTATTGTAGATTTTTATGTATACAGTATGTTTTATAACATACAGTTTGATGAATAAAAAATAAATTAAAATATGAAAATTGTGTAATTTGTTATATCACCTACGATCTACACACACAAAGTATAACATGAAATCAATGTTCGTTGACCAACTACATTATATGTCCGATTGTCACAAACATTTGATTCTGTTTCAATTCTTCTGAAAGTGAAAGTTTGGAAATGCTGTTTTCGTTTTTGAATGAAATCACATGTACACAATGACTAAATTTGACTAATCAGAGGCATTTGTTTATTTGCTATGGCAGCCAATCATTTTTGGCTGAGTTTGAAGTATCCTTTTGCATCTTTTTACCTTTGAAAGAAATTGGACAATATCTAAATTTTTACCAATAAGAGGCCATGGCCGCCTTCTTAGTAAACAAATTGAAACAAGATGCCCATTGGGCCTTAACGTCCATTTGGGTGAAATAGACTAGAAGTAAATTTTTTGCATTTGAATACTTTTGACACCAGGGTCATGCCTTGAACAAACTCCATGGTTCTCCATGCCCTAAAGTTACTTCTTATCAAAGCATTAAACACTAGGCCTTCTAATTTATAAGGCTTTTTAAATTTGGTCAAAATTACCGCATTTCGGCCCCAAGTGCCACCCCCTGGGACTGAGCCACCTCTTTTGAACAAATCTGAATTCCCTTCCCGTAAGTATGCCTTCTACCAAGTTTGGATGAAATTGGTCAATAAGTTTTAGACAAGTCAAAAATTTGAAAAGTAAATATATATACTATATAGTGTTTAACTTTGACCCCGAAATGCATATATAGTTTTTGACCCAATGGTCACGTCTTGAACAAACTTGGTTCTCCACGCCATTAAGTTACTACATACCAAAGCATTGTGCTATAGGCCATTCTGTTCATGAGAAGTTTTTGAAATTTTGTCAAATCCCCCTTTTGGCTCCCCCTGGGGGCTGAGCCCTTAATTTGAACAAATCTGAATCTCCTTCCCCTATGGATACTTCCCACTAAGTTTGGATTAAATTGGTCATGATGTTTTGGAGAAGAATTTTAAATGTGAAAAGTTAACAACTGACGCAACAAACAGGATTTGTATATATGAAAAAGGTCCACCTTAGACCTTTGGTCCAGATGGACTAAAAAGTGAATAGTTAACATATTTGATATAGTGTTGAACTTTGACCCAAAAATTAATAACCTATTTTTGACCCCAATGTCAGGCCTTAAACAGACTTGGTTCTCCATGCTCTCAAGTAAAGCTCTAGGCTTTCTAGTTCATAAGAAGAATTTTGAAATTCAGTTTTAATAACCCTTTTGGCCCCCTTGTGGCAGAGCCCCATCATTTGTACAAATCTGAATCCCCTTTTTCTAGGATACTTACTACTTTGAATGAAATTGGTCCAGAGGTATTGGAGAAGAAGTCAAAAATTTGAAAAGTTTAGGACGAACGTCAGGCAGGATTTCTATTAGAAAAGTCCACTTTGGACTAAAAATCACCTAATTAGCATGAACTAAGAGTCTAAAACACATTTAAACATCCCAAAATATAATTTGAAAGACAATAATAACACATATACAAGATGTTTTTCATTCGATAAAACCAGTTGTTTTAACTGTTGACCTTTATTGCATGTTTTAACACTTACTGTTATATTGCACAGAGTCAGTGAAATAAAAAACATTTAAAAACTAAACATGTACATAAACATTATAATCATAGAAATGAGTTTGGATTTATAAAATATAATGTATGTCCTACAGGAAAGTAAGTATCATTTATAGTACAGCAAATGTAAGTAAAATCCTAGGGAAGACCTCATTCAGCCATGTACCTTGTACTACATGTATTATTCATCTGACCAACAAGAAATGCAATTTTTTAATTATGGAATATATGGTGGCATATTTCTGCAATCCAGATAATGTTTACCAAGATAGTTATCTCAATTTTATATATTAAATTGTTTGTTTGTTTGTTTCATTAGGGTTTAACGTCCCTTTCAACATCTAAGGTCATATCGAGACGGTGCCTGATATATTAAATTGACTTGTAATAATTATCACAATCCATCATGGTGGACTTAGGTCAAGTTGTTGAGATAAATTATCGTGATCATTCATCGTGAAAAGTCAACTTACTATTTATACATACATGCTTTATAAGATGCATGTTCTATGATGTTTATGTTTCTTGATTTCACCATTTTCACAGCTGGACAATAATCTACTAAGGAAGAGTGCAGTATAATAATTGATAATGTTGCCACAAATCATTGAACTACCAAGAGTACTTAAGACTTTACAACATTTGGTTATAGTTTTAAAGGGGTATTTAGATAATGTAATTTGATGTCAAGCATAGATCAATAAGTTTAAATATGTATACCCAAGTTTAGAGCTAAACATGGGTATCATATAATATGGTGGTCCTTGAATGCTTAACAAAGTTAGAATTATTACAATACTTTATCAAGATACACCTGACGAGTTCAGGTAAATAACTAACCTTGCACTGCACTTTTATGTTAGTGTTATTTTGTTAGAAAATCATCTTTACATCTTTATGTACCTTGGTCGTTTCTTGGAATATGTCACTTTAGGAAACTGGATACTAAGAACAGGAAACGTGGGAGGATTCATACAAAATAAGTATAGAATAGATAAAGGGGATACATGTAAGCATACATTATAAAATATGCCTGGTCCACTTTATAAAAACATGTTTATGAGGAAAATAATTATGTTTCCATTCGCAAAATGATTTTAACAAACAACTGAGCTGTTGACAAGACATAATGAAAACTTGAACAACATGTAAAGGTGTAGTGTTATACACCTGTCAGTAATAATATAATCTGATTGAGTCATATATAAACATGTATATTTATAATGCTTACATAACATCATGAGGAGAAAGAGTTGAGTAACAAAGACTAAATTACCTATACTCCATGTCAAATTATAAGTTTATCAATATATTGTGGTTCACATTTACTCCTCACAAGTTATCCAAACTTTGTAATTTTGCCTCAGGAACCAAGTACAACCTTTTCAACAAATTTCAACACTATCCGTCGCCATTTTTCAATTTTTTCCTATATAAAACTATAGAAAAAACTGTCAAAAATATCTGAAAATGGCTAAATAACTATAAAAGATGTTTTAGTAATGGATCGATATAAAGGCAAAATCTAAATGGGATGACAGATTATGCTGAAAATTGGTAGAAAGTTTGTACTTGATGTGTTAAACAAAAATGTAAATTTTGGAAACGATTGATTAAGGGGTAAAGTTTTAAACCTCAATATACTGATGAACTCCGACCAAGTATAACTGGATACAAGAAGACATGACAGTTACAACAGAGGCTTTTCACTCTGTGTAAAGATAGAGACTTGAGTGACAAATCACTAAAGACTATTATATCTAAACTAGTTTAATTAAGTACATACATTGTATACAAGACGGCCAAAACAGGTCTTGATGCTCAGCTTAAAGTGAGTTACAATGATGTTTTGACTTAATTTGTTAATTTTTGTTAACAGTAAATATATATAAATTTACTTGTAATTTCTAAGCATTAAAGTCTATACTGAAGATAAGTGTGATCACTTTTTAACACACAAAATCAAAGGCCCATAACTCTAACAATCATCAGTGGAAAATACTTAAATTCAAAGTTATCTTGAAGATTTATGTAAACAGTATTCCGATAAAATTTGATGACATTTAAATTGAAAGTACTCCAAATATGCTCTTCAATCAAATTTTTTTTTGGAAAATTTCATTAGTGCAAAATTTCTAAAACTAAAGCCCTTGCAAATAGTACCAACAAAAAAACAACCTGAAATTTAATCTAAGTTGTACAAAAAATGTCATATGAAAAGATGACACACACATTTGAACTTCAGTTTTTTTTTATCAACATTAAATAAATAGTACATGTAGCATTTATTGCTAGAAGTACTAGAACACTGATGATACAATGCACATCAAAATCACACTATTACAAGCATGTATTTTACTATCTGTTTCAGCTTATAGATTAATATTCCGCTTTATACTAATGATAAGACATCATAACCTCCACTGCCTTCATGATAGCATGATCAATTAGACAACGGTGTAAAACAACAAGAATTCCGAGGAATGATATGTCTCTCCGCATCAGCTTTGACATCAATGCACACATGGGAGAAAGAACTATATTAATTAATATAACATGCGACAATTACTTTTGAGAAATAGACTGAAAACAAAAATACTGCAGTTAAACCCAGCATCAAAATCAATTGACCACGAAATACATAGGTCATATATATTCAGCATCTGCAGTATACAATGTGATGCATGGTCTCAGATTTAACTATGATCCAAGTATGAATGCCCTAGCACTTGTACTTTTCAAGAAATAGTCTAAAAACAAAAACTTAACATTGGAGTTAAATCTAAATGTTGAAGCTGTGGCCGTAAAAGCAACACCTTAGTCTTCCCGTGACAAAAACCAAAACTTAACGTGGAAGCTAAATCTAAAATGTCGACACCGCCGTCGCCGGAAAAGCAACACCTTTGTCTCGCTTTTGCTCCTTCGTTGCGTCAAGACAAAAACTTTCCCAGCAGCAATCTATATACTTCTATAGAAATTTATTCAGAATAATATGAATATTGTACTATTTTTAAATAAGTAGATTGAGAGGTTACTGATAATCATTCTATGATATTTCTTATTTGTTTTTAGGATGAACACTGATACTGGTAGTATCAATTATTTTGGAATGTTTTGGAACTTGTCTTTACTGATTACAATACATACAGACTCATGAGTGTCTTGTTTATACATATTCTGGATTTAGTAATGCTGGTACCAAAGAGTAAATTCTAAAGTTTCATGTATCATATACACTGTACATCCAAGTTGTATTAATTTATCATATGGATTGAAAATGTCCCCTCTTTGATATAATTATTTGCTTCAACTGGCCATTTTATTTGAATATAAGTTTGTGTATACCATTAGATTTTTTAATAAAAAATTGTGTACAATATCGATAATTTTTTTCATTTACACAAAAGGTGAGCAAAATTATCAATTTATCGAAAATATGATAGTGTAATCTGTTCTTAGTAAAGGCACCCAGGATATAAAACAGACACAAAAAGATACAAACTTAAGATGGATGGAGTTTTCAGTTCACTTTCTAATTTTTAATGGACACAGAACTAGAAGAATTCCTTCACATTTATATTGGTACTGCAAGAGACTTTCAGTAAATTGTATCCAGAAAATAAGTTTATGTACAACATAATATCTACTTAATACGGGTACTCAAAATTCAACAGTTGTATGACAATGGATCTTCTATTCTTCTTGTTAGCTTAATTATTATCATTTCTTACAAAAATCATTCAATCTCCAGACTCCTCAAAGAAAACAATATAGCTTGTCAATGAGGTTGTTCTTGGTTGGTACTCAAAGAAAACAATATAGCTATTCAAAGAGATTGTTTTTGGTTGGTATAAGTATGTGTTTCCAAGCATGTAATTTATGGAATGCAATGAATCTGTCTAGTCTGTAGTCTGCTCTTGCTTGACTCTGTCTACTGACACATAGAACTCTTTCTTATCAGCTATATTATGTATCCCTATCGGTCCTACTTCACAGTCAGCACATATCAAGTACTTAATGCTAGCTCCATTTACAGAACATGTATTTGTGAACCCCAGGTTTTCAAAAGTAAACATATCATCTACCAGCCAGAATGAACCCACAGTCTCTCCTTCTTCTGGCGTCGCATTGGGCTTCTTCTTCATATAAGGCAAGAAAAACTGTAAAGACACAGAAAACAGTAAAAATATGTACCTAAAGAACTACATGCAGTTAAATTATGTTTCTGTTGATTCTTGAAAATTTATCATTAATAATAATTTTATAATGAACTGTAATATTTTAGAAATAAATATATAAATTGTAACAATAATTAAAATCCTTAGTTCCTCAAAAAGCTTAAGCATTGGCATCTGGTGCATGGCCTAAATTGTACATGTGTAAAAAAAAATTTTACACTATCTACCAACTCTTTGTCAAGGAAATTTAAACACACTGAAAATTTCCATCTTAATATTAACACCATCGGTGAGAATCTTATTTAACTCCAGGAATATTGAAAATCTTCAGTTATCTCCCTTGACCATGTCACATTTTGCACATCTAAGAACTGTTTTTTATCTTCTGGTGATAGCTTCTTTAACCTTGGATTTATAACACTAGTACTCGTGTGCACTGTGTCATGTTGGGTGAATCGGCATCTCTAAAGGCAATTACAAAACTGTTAAGCAATGTAAGGGAGCCAACTATTGCATTGCTGACAAACATATGTTTATTGTGTCACTAGCAAAAGGTAATAGATGCATAAAATTACAACCCACTCTGTGATTGCACTCGCTGCTTTGATACTACCTGTTTTCCTATCAGACTTACCTTGCACAGGTGTTAAATCTTGATTTTAAATTTGTAAGTAATGAATAGTAACTTTTTATTTTAATTTCCATATTATGTTTCAGGATTGTTACATAAAAATGCTTTATTTTAAAAGCAATTAGAAAAGTTAGTATACATGTACATTATGATAAGAATTCATTATTCTTTATTCATTCAGGTTTCCACAATAAATAAATGATGACGAATTTTAAAACAGTCTCTATTATTTATTGAACTGTATTGGTCAATATTATTTTTATTAGTTATAGTGGTTGCTTTGTTTGATAAATTGGTGTTCTTTAAAACTCTCCATAATTGAATGTTCGACCTTTTTTTCTCATCTTGCACGAGACAGCATGTCCATGAATGGTCAGAAACATCTTAATGTAATGTTCCAATAGCACAACTCTATTTGAAAACTTGTCATCAACAAAGTTCACTCCACAAGCGTGGTGTCCCAGTGTTTAGGGCGTCTGCATCGTGCTGGAAGACTGGTGCTAGAATCCACGTTCATGGGATCGAATCCGGGTTGGGTCAAAACCCAAGACTTTAAAATTATGTTATTTTTTGTCCCCTGTCTCCCGAGGCGGCTCTATAAAGTCGCCATAAGAGAGCACAGACACCATCTTCATATGATGACCTATACATGAGTTAAAGGGACGCTAAACCCCAATAAATAAACAAAGTTCACTCCATTTCTATTGTACCATAACATTTTCACACACAGATTTAATCCAGGCATTTTTGTCATAGTGAATATGGAGTAAGGCTGCTTTCTTGTTTAAATCTCAAACTCTCTGACTAGCAGGACAGACAGACATCCTTGGCCAGCCACCCCATGATTCGAATCACCTTATAAGTTATATTGATTCCAGCGTAAACCAAGCGTTAATTTGTTTGTTTTATAGTTTCTTTATTGACAATCCACAAAGACAGGACATGTGTAGCCTAGGCAGTACATTACCTGTGGCATTTATTTAATTGATATATTATTATAGTCAGGTGTTGTGGCATGGTAATTACCCAAGGTAATTATCTAGATCTCCTAACATAATCATGTGGTTCATTTAATTATATAAGTGATAAGTAGGATATTAATGAATGTACAATTTTGGGCGAAATGACTTAGTTGCGAAATGGTTTTGGGGCGAAATGACTCGTTTCCCCACTGGGCCACCGAGCTGGTTTACAAACAGTCTCGACCTGAGTCTGGGACCTCTGGGTTAATCAGAGTCAAATACTCTACCGATTGATCATGAGCTAAAAGGCTAATCATACAGTAGAGTACCAGTGCAATAATATTGATAACACCTGTGGTATTGTTCATAACGAAAAGCTGTGTCGTATAAACAGTGCAAAAATACGTTATAGTAGACAGGTAGATATTCGTCACATTCGTAGTATATAGTCACCTCCTTCTCCTTGATACTAGCTTTTCCTGACAACAAAATCACCGACGAACACCTTTCGCATAATATCCTGTTTTTGTTCTTTCCTTTTTCGGTGACATCAGTTGAGCTAGATTGCGAAGAGACGGGTTCTTTGGCCTCTGCCATACTCATGCTAGCTTCTGTGTCACTCATTTTGCCTCTTGCTCAGTGTTGCTGAGGTGTTTTGAGCCGTTACACGTGAAAAGAAAGGTTTGCGTTGATCCTGATTTAGAGAAAATGCATCGTACTCTTCAAAATGTTTGTTTTTAAAGACATTATACTATTGGCCAATTCCAAGCGTTAAATATACCTCGACGAACAAGTGCGTGTGTTGGTGTTTTAATCGAGCCTGTTTTACTGGGAGTAAGTAGCGCCTTTTTATGTGTCAGTCGTCGTTAGTACACTGATCACATTGGAAGGTTATTTTGCCTAGCATATGTACTTTTTGTCATGAATAATTGTTAAAGACACTAAAACACCACAGAGCTATAACGGACATGGTGTACCCAAATAATGAAATATTGTCCCCATGATTGATGAATCGAATTATAGTCGTTTCGGTACCTGGTTCTTTCGGCACCTACGAAAGTCGTATATGCTAAAGTAAAAAATTAAATTAAGGTTATTTATCAGGTTGGGCAGGTCACCCATAGTTGAGTGATTATAATTGAGTGACATTCTCTCAGTTGAGAGACACTTTTGCTAAATAAAAATCATCAATTTCTTTTTTGAAATATTTTGATTAAAACTGGCATTTCCTGTCAATATTTTGCAGCATGTTTTACTTAAACAACTACGGTCAATTTTCCCTTTTAAGCAAAACTTCCAAGTCCAACAAAAATCACAAAATTTTGAAAAATATTTTTTTCGCTAACCAAATGTTGTTAATGATTAGTGCCAGCTGTAATTTAAATAAAATTTGATATATTTTATGATTTTATGTAGCAAAAAGCATTACTAAACTGACAGAATGTCCCTCAACTGAGAGATTATCACTCAACTATGGCATACATGTACATGTGATAATCCTGGGATGACAACTAGGGAGATTTGGGTGCCAACTAGGGAGGTTTTTTATCGAAGTTTCATTCTGTTTAAGTTGTTTTCTAATTAAAATTTACTTCATTTGGACAACAAAAATATCATTTGAAAGTTTAATTCATCATACATAAATCATGTAGATAAGGTGAAATTAATAAACTTTCACTACATGAAATGATAATTTTTATGGTTGCTTCTTTTCATCAGATCACTAAACACTTTGAAGCAATAAACACAATACAAACATCAACATCATCAGGCCTTTCAGAGTCACAGTAAATATATTTACTTCTTTTGAAGTTTTTATTTGACATCAGATGGTCATATAAATAACACATTTTTTATTTATTAAACTTAACCCATACCTCGTTATGAAATATGCAAGTCTTCATCAGATTATAAGCATTTCACAGACATTTTATAAAATATATTTACTTCTGTTAAAGTCTTAATCAGATGATCATTATGAATATGTTAAAATCGCTAGGGTATTCAATCAATGAATGCCGACTGTAACAACAAGTTAACTGTTAAAAGGGGGCTGCATATGCCCTATCTATGATGATAAGATCAATTAATTAGCCAATCAATCAATGCACACATTGACACAAGCGTGCACATGGTGGAACGATTTCTCGCTTGCTGTAAATTGGTCAATCATCGTGAAAAGTTGTACCCCTTTCATACTTAATTACCTGTAAAACTACCAAACATATATATAGATGACCATCCTCTTTGTGTTAACAATGATTACAACAAATCTACCTTTAATTGGGACAGTACAGCTAACGAGGTGACAAGGCTAGTCGTAAAATGCAATCAATAGGTTTGACATGTGCGGTCAACCGGAAATATCAGCACTCGGTATCCTCGGCTTTTATCCACATTGTATAATGTGAAAACAAAACTACCAGACTGACAAGCTCTGCATGCTTCATGTAGTTGTAAACAAACGCAAAACTGTGACTTTTATTTACCGGG
>JAUMGZ010072457.1:0-18374 GCA_032359645.1 Pododesmus macrochisma | reverse complement strand
GTTTTCTTATTGTTTGCCAATGTCCATGGACTTACGGCCTAGAATATCGTCTTGGTTTTTCAATTTACTTACATATATACATGCCTTCGTGGTATGGACTTTGATGGTCCTTTATTACTTTCTGTGAAACTGTTACATCTCCATGATTAAGAATAATTATTTTAACAAGAGGCCCATCGGGCCTAAACGTCCATTTTGTTAAAATAGGCCTATCAGTTACTACATACGTGAGTATAACGTGTAAGCACTAAGCCTTCAAGTTTATAAGATTTTTGAAATTTTGTCGAATTTCTCCCAAATTGCCCCCTTGGGACTAATCTCTATCATTTGGACAAATCTTCTACCAATGATTGATGAAATTGGTCTAGTAGTTTGGACAAGAAGTCAAAAATGTGAAAAAGTTAACATATTTGCTATATTTATAGTGTTGAACTTTGACCCGAAAAGGCATTACTTATTTTTAACCCCAGGGTCACGCCTTGTGCAGACTTGGTTATCCATGCACTAAAATTACTACAAACCAAAGTATTAAGATTTAGGCCTTCTAGTTTGTTAAAAGAAGATTTTAAATTTTGTAAAAAAAAATGACCCTTCTTGGCTCCCTATTGGCACCCCCTAGGGGTAGAGATCCTTCATTTGACATTTAATCTGAATCCCCTTCCCAAGGAATATTTCTTACCAAGTTTGGATGAAATTGGCCTATTAGTTTGGGACAAGAAGCTGAACATGTGAAAAGTTAACATATTTGCTATAAATATAGTGTTGAACTTTGATCCCTAAACGCGTAACCTATCTTTGACCCATGGGTCACGCCTTAAACAAATTGGTTCTGCATGCCCTAAATTTACTACATACTTCAGTATTTAGCTCTAGGCATTCTATTTTATTAGAAGATCTTTGAAATTTCCCCCTTTGGACCCCAAAGTGGTGCCCCCTGGGGGCCGAGCCCTATCATTTGAACAAATCTGAGCTCCCTTCCCTAAGGGATGGCATCTACCAAGTTTGGATGAAATTGGTCTAGTAATTTTGGACAATAAGTCAAAAATGTGAAAAGATAACATATTTTCTATAGTGTTGTACTTTGACCCAAAACATTTTCGACCCTAGGATCACGCCTTGAATACAATTGGTTATTCATGCCCTAAAGTTACTACATACCAAAGCATTAAGCTCTAGGCCTTATAGTTTATTGGAAGAATATGTTTTGAAGTGATGTCAAATTATTTACCCCCTTTTGGTCCCTTTATTTGTACAAATCTGAATCCCCTTCCCTTAGTTATACTTCCTACCAAGTTTGGATAAAATTGGTCCAGTGGTTTAGGAGAAGAAGTCGAAAATGTAAAAAGTTTACGACGGATGGACGGACGGACGGACGGACGGACGACGGACGACAGACGGGATTTGTATGAGAAAGTCCAACTTGGACCTTTGATCCAGATGGAATAAAAAACAGGCACAACTTACCTATCATAAAAGTATTTAAGTAATCTTTCAATTCACGGGTGCATGGATTGTTTGGTTTTGTCCTATAAATACGCTGTAACATATTTTGTACCTCGATGGACGGTATAGTGACAACACCGCCACCTATACCCGCACATGGTTGCTTCGATTCTTTGGTGTCCTGAAGTCTGTATACAGGTCTAACACAATGTGAATTACTGTCAAATAAAAAAAAATCTGACTATAATCTGCAACACTGTTAAGGTAGCAAATTAATTACCATGGAAACACAATACTGTCATGTGAAACTAACCGTCCATTTCGATATAAGGTTTGTCTTATACTTTTGATCCAATTACTTATTTATTTTCTTCAAAGTATCTTAGGTTAGAAATTCGACCAGGCTGACATACAGCAGATCAGACTTTAGTCAATATCATCAAGATTACTCGCTTCAAAAATGAAATATTTTTTCAGCTGCCATACAAATCCTCTATTTTTTGTTATTTTTAGGGCAAAAGTTGATAAAAGAAACCAAATTACGCACCACAAAATATATTCACGTAATTTTTTTGCAAAGTTATGGGTCGGAGACCAGTCTACGGAGTTTCCAATGCAAAAAATCATTGTGCAGTGGACCAATTTATCTAGGGTACACACGTTAATTATAAGGGCGCCTGACAGACATTTGTATAATTCGGGTCTAATGTACGTTGTAGCAAAGATCTGTACAGTTAAAAGAGATTCCGAATGTTGACTTCCGCTTCCTATTAATGACTGTTTCTAGGTCATTGGAGGTCATTGTTTACACCGTCATCTTCTGCGTTAAAAACCAATAGCTATGGTATCCCGTAAGGGTCAAGTTTTGACTATCGCTCTTTCGTTCCTTCGCTCCTTCGCTCCTTCGCGTTTAAGTCGAAGGTGCGAAGGGGCGATTGGCCCTTACGGGACATCATAAATAGCAGACAATGGCACACTGTGTAGACCGGTCTTCACTCTATTAAAAGTAAGACAGGCAATTCTCTGTACTGAAACTGTTTTATTTTTAAAATAAATGTGTACAATACTGAGTTCATACATACTATAAAATGTTGCAAATTCTTTGCGCATTCACATATGTTTTGGTGTTTTCACTGCGTGTCTTTAGTTTAAAGGCAATTGAAGACAGGTTTGCATTTGCAATTGTCTGCTATTTGATCTGACGCAAAGATGGCGGCTTATAAACAATGACCTCTAATGACCTAAGAACAGTCGTTAACATGAAGCGAAAGTCAAAATTCGGAATCTCTCTTAACTGTACAAATCTTTACTACAACGTACATGAGACCCGAATTATGCAAATTTCTGCCAGGCGCCCTCATAATTATCGTGTGCTCCCTAGATAACTTGGTCCATTGCACAGCAGTGATTTTAGCATGTGGAAATCCCGTAGACTGGTCTCCGGCCAAGAGCTTTGCAAAAAAGACGTGAATATGTTTTGTGATGCATTGTTTGGTTCCATTTATCACTGTTGACCTAAAAATAACTAAAAATAGAGGATTTATAGGGCAGTTGGAAAAATATTTCTAAATGGAAACATACATGTTAGAAAAAAGTGTTGACCATCTTTTGACAATTTCGGAATGCAAAGTAAAGTATAAAGAAACCTTAAGCTTATTATAAAGAGAATGTATTTCCTTCATGGTGATAAACAAATTAATTGATATTAGTATGACTGCATATTACTTCCATTCAGACGGAATCTCGATATTGTTACATAACAAAACACTTTCATTACTAATATTTCAACAATTTAGAAATGTTCAATATATACATATCACACAATCAAAATCATCGAATGGAAAAAGCGAGAAAGAAAATTCGATTCTGAAAAAAGACAATCACAAACTTACCTTAATGTGAACGCACCACGATGTCGGCAACCTGAAAGAATAAAGAAATAAACCCATAAATAACTAGTGTAAATGTGAACATACCAGCTGTCGACAACCTGTAGAAAAAAATAAACCCTTAAACAAGTATTAACTTCCCAAAAAGCTTGGTGCGGCTACCCAACAGCCTACTCATAGATCAGCGATAAAAGAAATAGTCTGCAATATTATGATGATATAGTAGACCTATCATTGTTCTTTGGAAGACTCTCAATCATGTGATTTGTTCTTTATAATGCTAAATATGCTAATTATAGTGGGGAATTTAAATACAAAAAAAATATTTATTTCTGTTGAAATGTCATTATTGACAACTCTCTTGCCGCGTGAACCTTGGTTATAATCATGGTTAAAATATAATTTCAATTTTGCAAAAATGATGACAAATCTGCTTTCTGTCAAGCTTATATGTAGTGCTTTGGTCATTTAAAGTGAAAAACATTATCAATTATGCACCTTTTTGTAATGTTAGTGTTGTTTCATGCCTTTGAATGCTTTTCTATAAATAAGAAACTGTAATAAATCTTAATCGATAAAGATCTACCATAACTTATTAATAATACAGGTTACTCTTAAGTGTTATAAATTACTGAGTGGTCAGTCCTATAGTTGTTGCTTTCAAAAACTCATCTTTCTTGACAACGTGCAATTTAATTTTCCAGTCGTTGTTTTTGTTGTTGTAAAAATATTGTCTCATTAGTGATTAAAGTGCGTATGAACGGTTTTACAAACCATTTACTTAAAACACTTTGATGTTTCTGTTAATTGCATATTCCTGTTAAGTACATAAATGACAAATGGGCTATGAAATTAAGAAGAACCAACTGTATTGCCATATATAAACGCTTATGGAACTCCACTTGCTGCACCGGATGATGCTTCGCTTCATAGTTTTCTTGCAGTTTAAATCGCTGTCTGCTAAGAAACTGCGTTTTTTTGTAGCAGTGAAAGAGTGGGAAATCGCTGATTCACACAGCGGATGAATAAGTAAGAGAAAATCCGAGAAGTTACAAATCAGGCCACTCGTCGCACCTCGGCCGATTCCTTGTATCTAACCTCGGCTGTATCACGTAAGCAGCGATGTCTATATACTGGTAAACTCCCCTGATACGCTTTGCATCATATGTATGACACAACTCGGTATCCGTTGTCCATGTATATAGCAAAACTGCGTCGTTTTGCTGTTTTCGTGAAAGCGCAGGAATCCGTTATCAATTCCGCGGACGAATAATTCAGGGAAATCCGAGAACTAACAAACTCAAGCAAGAAAACCGTTCTATAGAAAGCTTATTTGTGATTTTGAAGATTTTTCGGGTGCTCTCGGAATTTATCTATCTAATTCAGACTTGCAAAAATAATCCGCAAAGTCAACCAGTCTATTTCCGTAATTTGCTTTGACTATTAGTTCGACTAGTGTACGCCAATCTCCAAGCAGAGGCTCTACTTTCGCTTCTCTACAGTATTTCACTGATATCCGACCAACCGGAAGGGAGCCTCTGTTTGGAGATTGCTGTAAAACACGGGCATGCCGCTCGACGAGTGACAGCTCGATACAATCGCTGGAGCACCATGACTTGCATACAACATGGCGCAGGTTGCTTTTGAAAGTAAATGCTACGCCTCAAGCGGCGTAGCAATAATGGGGGTTAATATGAACGCACAGAGCTGTCGTCAACCTATAAGAATAAGATAAACCCTTAAATAACGAGGGCTAGCTAACACGGATGGCTTATCATCTCGAACGTCCCGAGTATATACATGTTGACATGTTTGAACGGTTTACATGTCAAGTACGTAAGAAACTAACTCGAGCTAAATATAGAAATATAATTGATCCAAAAATTCTTTTCTATTTTGAACCAATCTTCTAAATTTCAGAAACATATTTCCATTTAAAGTATCAGTGACAACCGTAAACATTCACACTCCAATATTAAAAAGGCTCTTCTTTTTCCAATAGGAAACGCGATACTAAGCTTGATTTGAATAGCCCGGTGAAACTGACAATATCACGTGGAAATGAGCTAATGTACACATTTCAACTTTTTTTTTAAAAAAATTTAGTGACCTTGATATCTGATTCCAAACATCAATAGGGTCTATCGTTTTCTAACAGGGAACAAAGAAACTAATTTTGGTTTGAATCAAACCAATGGAATTAAAAACTATTTAACTGAAACCAGTTACAGTACATGTTTAATTAACCTTGACCTTCTACCCGCATATTAAAAATTATTAATCCCTTCCTTATTGAGGACCAATACGTAATTTATTCTTATATCCAAGTATCTAAGTTTAAGATAATGTGGGGAAATGAGTACACATAAGTAATTGTATAAAACACCAAAATTGAAAGACGTTCTCTTTCTTTTTAAGGAACAAACATACAAAATTTAGATTAATTCTTTGCTATAAAACTAAAGATATTGTACGGAAACAAACTTTAGATGGCCAAGCAGCCATATGACTATATCACCACCATCCATTGTAGTACGGGAGGGTTGGGGGTAAAATATATAATGAGAATTCTATTACACGAAGTTTGATCGACTAGAACTAAGGATATCTTAACTCTTATAACTAGTTAAACTAAAGTGCGTATATTATGAATTTCGTTATGAACTGTGTAATCTTCAAATAAACGTTTTCACATTCATTCATAGTACAGTGTACTTAAAATTCTGTTTCTTACCTAATGGGTCGTCCACAGCCGTATATGAGAAATTAAACTGGATATATTTTCTGCTAACAGAGATGTTGTCAATCGTGATTAGACTGATATATAACTGGGGAACTGTAGACTGGATGTATACGTACGTAGATTCCTTTGTATACTCATAACGAGGAAGGCATCTGTAAAATTACAGTTCAATTACAGTTCAATAAATCAAATATTTGAAGAAGATCTTTAATTGTATTCCTGTCATTAAATATAGTCTAATTTACTCCACATGTGCATTGCAATTTAATGGCTCTTTAGATTCAAGAGCACCCCCACCCCATCAAAAAATCGGAAAAAGCCCGTACCAATCGTATATTTGTATTTTGTATAATAGTAGTAAAAACAATAAGGATATCTTGTTGCACTTTTTAATAACAACATTTGGACACCTTTGTTTTTTTCTCGCATCTATCGGTATCGATGATTTTAAGTGGTCACATAATATACACCTTTCAAACGTTTGGGGTAACGTTTCAGATCAAATCATTACTAGGCGGATATATGAGTAAGATTTAAAATTCTCATCGTAAAAACATTTAGTTTTATCCATGTCAAGATAGCCCTTACATTGTCATTAATAATTGAGAACTGTCATTATTTCCGTCATAGACATGCAAAGTCCCCAAAGCATTTGTAGATACGTTCAGTTGTATGCGCTTTTCCGTTGAATTCAAGGCTATATTCCAGGTACAAGGACGAAAAAACTCCAAACCAACACTTGTTAACAAGTGTTTATCTGCAGAGTAATCCCATTTTCCACTATCACCTTGAAATTCACTAAAACATTCTGCAAAATATCAACACAATAATATATGATTTCTCTGGACAAACAAACAATTATGTATGAGGCTATTTTTATACTAAACTGATTAATGAATTATAGAAATTCGTCAAGCTTTCTTTACAATTTCTACACAATGATTAGTAAACACAATCTCGACTTAATTTAAAATGTACTCACCCTGGTTCAAATGCTTTTCCCATTTTCCCTATAATTAAATTGTTCCCAAATGTTCATCTGTAAAGTGTTCAGAGGTTTTGAAATTGTAGAAAATACGAAAAACAAAGACGTTATTCTAAAAGCCAGGGAAAAGGAAAACATGGATGTACTCAGTAAATACAGATAAACTTATACATTAAACAATAACATAAACTGATTCACATGTGTCTCCCGTCGCGATATCTCCGTGTCGATTCTGTATATGTGTCATCTGTCGTGGTGTCTCCTTGTCGACTTTGTATATGTGTCACCTGCCGTGATGTATCCGTGTCGAATTTGTATATGTGTAACCCGCCATGATGTTTCCGTGTCGAATTTGTATATGTGTCACCAGCCGTGATGTCTCGGTATCGATTCTGTTAACGTGTCACCCGTCATGATGTCTCCGTGTGCATTTTGTAAATGAGTCACCCGCCTTGATGTTTCCGTGTCGATTCTGTATATGTGTCACCTGTCGTGGTGTCTCCTTGTCGACTCTGTATATGTGTCACCCGCCTTGATGTTTCCGTGTCGATTCTGTATATATGTCACCCGCAGTGATGTATCCGTGTCGATTCTGTATATTTGTAACCCGCCATGATGTCTCCGTGTCGATTCTGTTTATGTGTCACCCGCCATAATGTATCCGTGTCGATTCTGTGTATCGGTCATCCCCCGTGATGTCTCCGATTCGACTATGTATATGTGTCACCCGCCGTGATGTCTCTGCGTCCATTTTGTATATGTGTCACCCGCCATGATGTCTCCGTGTCGATTCTGTTTATGTGTCACCCGCCTTGATATATCCGATTCGACTATGTATATGTGTCACCCGCCATGATGTCTCCGTGTCGATTCTGTTTATGTGTCACCCGCCTTGATATATCCGTGTCGAATTTGTATATGTGTCACCCGCCATGATGTCTCCGTGTCGAATTTGTATATGTGTCACCCGCCATGATGTCTCCGTGTCGAATTTGTATATGTGTCATCCACCGTGATGTCTCCGTGTCGTTTCCGTTTATGTGTCATCCGCCATGATGTACCGTGTCGAATTTGTATATGTGTCATCCACCGTGATGTCTCCATTTCGAATTTGAATATGTGTCACCCGTCATGATGTTGCTGTATCTAATTCGTAAATGTGTCTTCCGTCATGATATATCCGTGTCAATTGTGCATATGTGTCAAATGCCGTGATGTTTCCGTGTCTATTCTGTATATGTGTCACCCGCTGTTATGTTTCCCTGTCGAATTTGTGTATGTGTCACCCGCCGTGATGTCTCGTGTCGAATTTGTATATGTGTCATCCACCGTGATGACTCCGTGTCGATTTTGTAAATGTGTCATCCGTCGTGATGTCTCTGCGTCGACGATGATATGTGTCACTCGCCGTGATGTTTCTGCGTCGACGATGTTTATGTGTCACCAGCCGTGATGTCACCGTGTCGAATTTGTATATGTGTCACCCGCCGTGATGTCTCCATGTCGAATTTGTATATGTGTCACCCGCCGTGATGTCTCCGTGTCGAATTTGTAAATGTGTCTCTCATCATGATGTATCTGTGTCCATTTTGTATATGGGTCACCCGCCGCGATTTCTCCATGTCCATTTTGTATATGTGTCATCCGCAATGATGTCTCCTTGTAAATTGTGTATATGTGTCAACAGCCGTGATCTCCACGTGTTTATTCTGTATATGTGTCACCTGCCATGATGTCGCCGTGTCTATTATATAAACGTGTCACCCGCTGTTATGTTTCCGAGTCGATTTTGTTGATGTGTCATCCGCCTTGTTGTGTCTCCGGGTCAATTGTGTATATGTCAACCGCCGTGATGTATCCGTGTCTATTCTGTATATGTGTCACCCGCCGTGATGTCTCCGTGTCGATTCTGTGTATCGGTCATCCCCGTGGTGTCTCCGATTCGAATTTGTATTTGTGTCACCCGCCGTGATGTATCAATGTCATTTTTTTGTATACGTGTCACCCGCCATGATTTCTCCGTGTCAATTGTGTATATATGACTCCCGAAGTGATGTCTCCGTGTCGATTATGTATATGTGTCATCCGCCGTGATGCCTTCGTGTCAATTTTGTAAATGAGTCACCTGCCATGATTTATCCGAGTCGATTTATGTGTCATCCACCGTGATATAACCGCGTTGACTATGTTTATATGTCACCCGCCGTGATGTCTTTATTACCATTTTGTATATGTGTCATCCGCCATGATGTCTTCGTGTCTTTAATGCATATGTGTCACCCGCCGTGATGTCTCTGTGTCCATTGTGTATATGTGTCACCCGCCATAATGTATCTGTGTCGATTCTGTGTATCGGTCATCCCCCGTGATGTCTCCGATTCGACTATGTATATGTATCACCCGCCGTGATGTCTCTGTGTCCATTTTGTATATGTGTCACCTGCCATGATGTCTCCGTGTCGATTCTGTTTATGTGTCACCCGCCTTGATGTATCCGTGTCGAATTTGTATATGTGTCACCCGCCGTGATGTCTCTGTGTCCATTTTGTATATGTGTCACCCGCCATGATGAATCCGTGTCGATTCCGTTTATGTGTCACCCGCCATGATGTCTCCGTGTCGAATTTGTATATGTGTCATCCACCGTGATGTCTCCGTGTCGTTTCCGTTTATGTGTCATCCGCCATGATGTATTCGTGTCGATTCTGTATATATGTCAACCGCCATGATGTCTCCGTGTCGATTCTGTGTATCGGTCATCCCCCGTGGTGTCTCCGATTCGAATTTGTATTTGTGTCACCCGCCGTGATGTATCAATGTCAATTTTCTGTATATGTGTCACCCGCTGCCATGATTTCTCCGTGTCTATTATGTATACGTGTCACCCGCTGTTATGATTTCGAGTCGATTTTGTTTATGTGTCATCCGCCTTGATGTTTCCGTGTCAATTATGTATATTTGTCATCCGCCGTGATGCCTTCGTGTCAATTTTGTATATGAGTCACCCGCCATGATTTATCCGTGTCGATTTATGTGTCACCCGCCATGGTGTATTCGAGTCGATTGTGTATACGTGTTATACGTCGTGTTGACTCCGTGTCGAATTTGTATATGTTTCATCCACCGTGATGACTCCGTGTCGATTTTGTAAATGTGTCACCCGCCGTTATGTCTCCGCGTCGACTATGTTTATGCGTCACCCGCCATGATGTCCCCGTGTCGAATATGTATAGTGTCACCCGCCATGATATATCCGTGTCAATTGTGTATATGTGTCGCCCGCCGTGATATATCAATGTCGAATTTGTATAGTGTCACCCGCCATGATATATCCGTGTCAATTGTGTATATGTGTCACCCGCCGTGATGTCTGCATGTCGAATATGTATATGTGTCACCCGCCGTGATGTCTCCGTGTCGAATTTGTAAATGTTTCACCCGCCATGATATATCCGTGTCAATTGTGTATATGTGTCAACAGCCGTGATGTCTCCGTGTCTTTTCTGTATATTTGTCATCTGCCGTGATGTCTCCGTGTCGATTCTGTGCATCGTTCATACCCCGTGGTGTCTCTGATTCGAATTTGTATTTGTGTCACCCGTCGTGAAGTATCAATGTCTATTGTGTATACGTGTCACACGCTGTTATGTCTTCCAGTCGAATTTGTATATGTGTCACCCGCCATGATGTCTCTGTGTCCATTATGTATATGTGTTACCCGCCATGATTTAACTGTGTCGAATTGGTATATGTGTCACCCGCAGTGATGTCTCCGTGTCGATTATGTATATACGTCATCCGCCGTGATGCTTTCGTGTCAATTTTGTATATGAGTCACCCGCCATGATGTATCCGAGTTGATTTATGTGTCACCCGCCATGGTGTATTCGAGTCGATTGAGTGTATGTGTCAACCGCCGTGATGTCTCCGTGTCGATTCTGTATATATGTCATCCGCCATGATGCCTTCGTGTCCATTATGTATATGTGTCACCCGTTGTGAGGTCTCCGAGTCGATTCAGTATATGTGTCACCCGCCGTGATGTATCCGTGTTTAATCTGTTTGTGTCTGTTTTTATCAGCTAAAACATGCAAACCATGATGTGGCCCCAATTAGTGTAATCTGATAGAAAAACCTTCTGTGTGAGGAATGTTATCCAAGTCCACCACTACATAACCATTGCCAATGATAGCTAACGAAGCCATGACTTAAGAATGGATAAGATCGTGACGACTGAAGATCTAAAAGGCGAGTAGAGGAGGCATGTTGCAAAAGTCACTCAAATAACACTAGTCCGCGACTTCGACTGCTAATGATTTTTGTCATATTGGAAAGTCTTTTATTGGCGTGTTCTTGAATCCAATCGAACAGATGCTAGGACAATTTTTACAACTGAATTATGTTGTATACTTGCAAAATGAAATACAAATGTACATTTAATAAGTTATAAAGTAAAGATTTTATAATTTTCAATTAATTGTTTTTCCATTTAATAAAAAAAAATGGCACATTCATCATTTTATTATAGAAAGTATATGAACATAAGCAGATTACTGTTCCAATCAGATCTGCTCTGCTCCCGTTATAAGGATATTGCATCGCAGGGTAGATCTGAGGAACACCAATTGTGAAGGTCGTTGCCGTGACCCAAGAGTTTTGAATAATGATGAATATTTATGAGAAAATCGGACCAATCAATATTCGCCATCTATACGATCGTTGGGATCGAGCGTCAAAATGGCTACCTTGCTTACCGACGAAGCACACTCGTCGCAACTTTACTTCGTTGACTCGACTAACTTCGTCCGTATAACGTAAGCGACCATTGGAACTACTTTCAGAAACTTCAAATAAATAATTCAAAACTCTCCTTGACAACGTAACAATGTTCTTATGAGCTTAAATATGTTACATGCATTCTTGAAAGGTTGCTATTTCTATAAAATAGCACTTTTTAGTACACCACACACAATGAAATGTCTCCTTCCAGCGAAGAAATGTGCGGTGTAGACACATATCACCGACCGTAGTACAGCCGAGGTTTGAATGAGAGTAACGGATTCACCCGAGGTTTGCCGATTGCGACGAAGCAATGTCAAGTAAACGTGCGGGAAGCCGTTCAAACCTTATGGATTCGAAAATACCTACAAAACTGTAGGTGTATGTACTTCACGTTGTGTTTTAAAAATGAAAAACACTGCTTATCAATTCAAGTTTGTATTCGAAGCTCAAACAATGTACACGTCAAAACCTGACGTTACAATGATAATAACGTTACGTTTATTGGCGCAAAAATTCTCAAAACACACCGACGATTCTGTAGGCGCTTCGCTGATTGGCTTCTTTGAAAGGTCACGGCAACGACCTTAACAACTGTTCCTCAGATCTACCTAGCGACATCCCGGGAGCAAAGTAGATCTGGTTTTAATCAGATTGAGTATGGTTCCTTTAACGTTTCTTTAAAATAATGCTGCGAAACCCCAATGGTAGCCTCAAGTTTTGCTATTATGACGTCATTCTGTAATGCGGTCAACGTGAGTTTGTTGATGTTTTTGCTCCAGTTTCCACTCTTGAAATATCGGGACGCATGTGTTCCTTCTTAATCTAGCCACGGTGACAAGTGTATTAGTGTTATAACTGTCACCAATTTCGTCAAACAAACTGGACATTTGTATTCCACAAATGGCATCCCGAAAGTTTGTTAACGCTGGAAACCTATACAGTGTCAATGGCAGCGAAACATCACAGACGAACGACTGAATACTAGTACTACTGGTCCAGTAATGCAAGTCATATGGTATATGTAGTGTCACGTGCGTATGACGTTAGTGATAGTTGAGAGGGCACTATAACAGTAAATTGTGTTTAAAATTGCATTGCAATATGTCCGAAACACGCAGGTAAACAGCCTAATACAGGACATTATTTGCTTACTATGTTTACAAGACTGACGAAACTCTGCTTTTGAATGGTGTGTACAAATGTTCGCAAAATATACACCCAGACTAAAAAAGGGAATTTTAATATTTCTAATTACGTTTTATAACAAGTAATACTTCTGGAATCAGTTAATTCTTACAATATTCAATGGTATTATTGGTTACTCAAGCGAAGCGTGAAACAAGATGGCTGTCTCCCATATTTGGAACTGAGGGTAAATTGAGCCTCATGTTAACGACGCAGGCTGGTAATATGGACAATTTTCTACTGTCAAGCCAGCCAATAAGAATTCTAGAAATCTATTTGCAGTATGACAAAACAATCTATAATTCAGGTATGATCACTATGATCGGTTATCTCTGGATTTTCTTTTAAAAGCAGTTTAACTCGTTTTTGCTAAATAACCTTGTCAATTAAAAAGATTTTTTAATTTGTTATTGCCTGATATGTTTCCCGTGTTTCATTTTGAAACAATCTTAATGTATTATATCGACAACTAATAACAAATTTACGTTTCAATTCATTTTAAGGATACATTAAATATATTCCATCACACTTGAATTAAGTGATCGCAAAAACAGTACTCATTTTTCACTGATAAAACTACAACAATTACTCTCTCAACAATATCATATATTACCTGCACTTCCTTGAGTTGGATTCGAGCACTGAATGGTAAGATCAAATCTATGATCACAAAAATCTTGAAACCAGCCGTAGGACGCACATTTCGTTAAGTGTTTTTCTTTTCCAGTACATTTCAGACCAGTGCTCCAGACACGCCCCTTTCCCCCACTAGCTGTCATTATTATCCCTCCTCTAAAATAAATAAGAACAGAATCAACAGAACAAAGGATAATGGCAAACAAACAATAGCCTAATCAAAAAGTCGCAATAGATTGAAATGGACAATTCAAAATGACAGCCAACCAACTAAATGAGTGAGTGGGTCTGGCTCATAACCAAAAACAGTCAACTGACTCGAAATAAAATCAAAAAAGACAGGACCTAGATAAATAAAAAGCTATGAGGCCATAAGAGGATGTGATAGGGTGGTGAATCCAAATGTTCATATAGCAAAAATATATACGCACACGGTTTACTCGTGTAATAGAAAAAATAAAACAGGTCATCCATCGACACTTTGAAAACGTTTTTTTCAGGCCATGGAAAAAGGCCTGCAAAAATTCACGAGCGCAAAAAGCAAACATATAATCGAGGCAATATCAGGGACGTTCATTCAACAAATAGAAGGCTGTCTAAACGGATACCATTTTATCAAAGTGCACTGGTTTTATCTATCAATATATATGTTAATAGCAAATCGTTATCAACTTAAAAGAATATATTGATTTTTGTCATAACTTTGAAAACGGTCCCTTTATATTGCAGTAGTTTACATTTCTCTGAAATATCTAAATTACTCTCAGAAATATTATGTATCAAGGGAAAATCAACATATTTATTTGAAAAAAAGAAATGTGTTTATTTAAAGAAATCATATTTTCAATATGATGATAATGAAAAACTTAATACAAGAACACGTTTATGCTGTTTTTCATAAAATAAACATGAATCACACTCGCGCGGGGTCTCCTCGTTATTCCTCTTGTGAAATTAAGCTCATTTAATAAAAACACTGTTAAATAGACTCTCTATAATAAACATTGTCACGAAGATTGAAATGCATTATGTAGACATGTCACATGACTTGTACATATATACACATTATTCTAAACAATGTATAAGATATGGCGTACTCGACATAATAATGCCTTCTACATTCCAACATAACATATTAAGAATGTTTATCATTCTATAACTATAAAACAAACTAAATTTAGTTTAAGTAACACACATCTTACATAGTTAATCACTGGTTGATGAACACGCTTTAAGGTGTCCAAGATCTAACGGAAACCACTTGTGGCCAGAAATTAGGATTTTCAACCATTTGTATTACTGAATTATTTACATACTTATGTCCGAGTTTATTGAGTTATATGTCATGACTTGTATTAATGAATTATTTACATACGCATGTCCGAGTTTATTGAGTGACCTGACTTGTATTAATGAATTATTTACATACTTATGTCCGAGTTTATTGAGTTATAAGACATGACTTGTATTACTGAATTATTTACATACTTATGTCCGAGTTTATTGAAATATACGACATGACTTGTATTAATGAATTATTTACATACTTATGTCCGAGCTGTCTGCATATAACCATGGCTACACGAAAGTGAAAGTTCAATCCACAGATCGTCCCCCAGTCACCGTAATGGAAGACTTCAACTCTCCCCTCCAAGTCTGACGTTTCATTCACAATACGTAGTTGGCCCTCATCTAAAATGAAGACTGAATTAGTGTGGAATGTTTTTTTCTAATCCATAAAAGCTTTTGTTGTGTAACCAACGATCTAAGACTACTGGGCCTCTTATTTTACTTTTGACAGCCAACCCACTCGTATCGTCCTTTAGAAGGCTCTTAGACTCGTATTGAACAGCATTTTAGACATGTCAATACTAGGAATACAAATATAACGCATCATGTATATTAAGTCTCATGTGATTTTTTTAAATATGAAAACTGGGTTTATAGATAACAAAATAGCGTTTATTTGTACAATCACAAGATTTGCTTCAAATGATAATTGGAAAACACGCATGGCATTGGAAACTCAAATAATATACATTATTGAGTTTGTTTGAGTTATCGGTTAGATTAAATATCATACAAATAATCGAATAATAAGTTCAACTGTTACCACATTTTCGCCGTATATTCTCAATGTGTATGACATAAAGAAGCCAAATTACATTTTTATTTCAACATATCATCTAGATTAAACAGCAACAATGGTCCCTTTTCAAGATTATTGTATTTTACTTTTACTCTCTTTTTATAATTAACATGATGAGGACTATTGCAGAAGAAAACAAACAACATTGATATCTACCCATGATGCAGCAGCAGTACATTGTAAGATTAACCATCAACAATGATGTATATCATTGATTATATAAGCATAATTCATTATGTAATATACAAAAGCCAAATTATGGTTTCAGTACATGCAACACTGAAGAGTACCTCTTAGCGTAATACAACTATATGTGTTATTTGTAATTTATTATCATACCTGGATTACCTGGTGGTATAACATCGCTACAAAATGTTCCAGTTATTACCAAGAACAGATAAATCACTATCGAACATTCAGCTCTTTCAGTGTGATACACCATGCTGCATAATATCTCGTCTTTTGACCAAATCATATCTAATCTGTCTATATTACTAAAACTAGTTGTTGATCCGACATCATTATGTAAATATAACATTGGAACATCCTAACACGCTAAAAGCTTCTTTTAACTGATCTATCGATCTGAATGTGAGAACACCAGATAGTAAATAACGCCTTTTTTATACAGGAATCGTAGTGTAATGTCACTGAAGTTAAACAGCTCAATATTAATGTCATGTCATTGCATCAATTTATCCATGTAGCTCGATGACAGCACTGTAAGATAATCTCAGTTGAGATTAGTAAGAATTATCGAGTCAATAAATGATAGAAAGTACAAACAATTACAGCTTCATAACATTTTCAGTTAATAATTTAGCTTATATAACCATGTATATTCATTATTGATTTCAAGTACTGTATTATAAATAACAATTTGTAAAAGGAATTGGGCAGAAGGCAAGCCTATTTGAACCCTCTCCTTGAACAGTTATAGGTAACCAACATATGCCATGCACACTCGCTCACATAACTATATACATATTAAATATATGAATATAAAAGTTAAGAGCGTTACTTAATGTAAAATAATGACATGCAATGCTATGTATTCATTGTTACTCGAAATAATTAGTTTGGAATATTGTTTGAAACGAAAATTACAAATAGAAAGAAAGACAAGAATATTAGAATAATAGAAAATAGAGAAGACAGAGAAAAGAGGAAAAGAAAGAAATCAGTTGCCACAATATAGTAATAGTGACTAAATTATAAGTACAACTGAAGTTCACTTGTTTGATCAGGATCAAAATGTTTCAAAAATCTGAAATTAGTATGACAGTTATGAATAGTGAAACAAGATACAAAAGCATTTATATTAGAAAATGCAACCAAGGCAGTAAAATCAATTTAATTATAAATTAACCTATGTGTTCCTATCAAGTATGCATATAAAATAGTAAATCGAAAAACCAAGACGATATTCTAAGGCCGTAAGTCCATGGGCATTGGCAAACAGTAAGAAAACGTTGGACGCACACAGAAAAATGAACCAAATGTACATTTATTAACTAGAAATGGAAACATCACGAACTTATATAAAAAAACTAGGAGCGAAACCAGGTGCTCGCGATATGGTAATATACTATATACTATTCAATATACTATAGTGAACAATTGTTTATTTTCATCATTTGATTTGAATACGTCACCTTCAGTTAATAGTTCAGTATTGATAACATCAAAGCTTAAAAAATTATAAAGAGGACACTGAAAGAAAAAAATAATATAATGACTCTATTGCATAACCACATTTACCAGAGGGGTTAAATGACTACAATAAAGGTCGTAGTTCAGGTAACTAGCTAGGTTTCTTAGCCGACATAGAACAATGTTTAAGTTCCTTGCACCATGAGGGAGAAAAATGTTAGAAGTATTATTTGTAATTCTGTTCTGCAAAACGTATTTCAACCTGTTTATACTATGAATTTGGTCAATATCAGCAGCGTTACTATTCCAATAACTCACCATACTTGGAAAGAAGCTTTTTATTCCATCTGGACCGAAGGTCCAAAGTAGACTTTTCTCATACAAATCCCATCCGTCGTCCGTCCGCCCGTCCGTCGTCCGTTCGACGTTAACTTTAAACATTTTCGACTTCTTCTCCGGAACCACTGGACCATTTTTATTCAAACTTAGTAGGAAGTATCCCTATGGAAAGGGGATTCAGATTTGTTCAAATGAAGGGGCTCGGCCCCCAGGGGGCGCCAATAGGGGCAAAAAGGGGGAAAATTGACAAAACTTCAAAAATCTTCTCCTAACAAACTAGAAGGCCTATAGCAAATTGTTTTAGTATGTAGTAACTATAGGGCATGGAGAACCAAGTTTGTTCAAGGTGTGTTCCTGGGGTCAAAAATAGGTTACGCGTTTTGGGGTCAAAGTTCAACACTATAGCAAATATGTTATTTTTTCATATTTACGACTTCTGGTCCAAAATTACTGGACCAATTTCATCCAAACTTGGTAGGAAGTATCCCTAGGAGAAGGGGATTCAGATTTGTACAAATGAAGGGGCTCAGCCCACAGGGGGCGCCACTTTGGGGTCCAAATGAGGAAAAT
>JAUMGZ010072346.1:0-18379 GCA_032359645.1 Pododesmus macrochisma | reverse complement strand
ATGTTTTAGAGTGAGGGCTTGGTTGGTAGGAGGGGCAGTGACTGAATGTTGTAGTGCATATATTATATACAAGGATCCCTGTGTCAGGATGGGGGGTGGGGGTAGGGGTGACATTTGAGGATAGTTGGGAGGAGGAGGAACAGTGATATAATATAATGCTGTATATACAAGGATCCCTGTGTCAAGATAGGGGTAGTGGTATTAGAACATGTCAGGATGAGGACGTATGCAGGGAGGGGGAGCAGCATCAAAACACCGTTTTCATTTGTATTTAAGTCTGCTCATATATATATGATATTGCTGCTTTTCTAAGAAAATTCTATTTTAAAATGTGTATATCATGGAATGCAAATTGGAGTTAAAATGCTGTCAATGATGACCCTCGATCATTGCGCATTCATTCAGGCTTGACCTACTCTTGTCAAAAATGCACTATCATTGACAGGTACCATTAGCATTTTAACGCATCAGATTCTGTTATGAATATCGTGGCCACATTTCAGTGTCCGAAAGACTTAAAGTTATTGAGCTAGGCACAATCTGTTACATCTGATTTCAAAGTTCCAAGAAAGCTGTCTCAAATTTTAACATCATCATTTTAATCCCTAAATTATACAGCTGTTCGAACCTGCCTGTATAAATTAATAGCTTTAAATATTATGCATATAATCAGAGACATAATCTTGATTAATTAATGCATGCATCATCAAGACATTAACGAGGATGATGTTGAGTCAACAGTTCGTGCACTAAGAGCAGCAACAATTAGCTGATAAATCTGTTTTCCCGAAGCAGACAACATGTAATTGAGACGTCTTAGGTAACTTTGAAGCATAGAAACACTATAATGCCCACAAATAGTAGCTGATCGTATAAAATAACACAAATTGCATCAATAACTTAATCACAATTTCTGGCATACTTAGAAAACAAATAATGTTATAAAATTCCTTTCAAGAAAGATTCAGATTTGATGAATACATAATGGACTCAAAAAGTCAAATATTCATGCAAAAATACTGGTATATCTTTGAGAGTAACTCAAAGTCTAATATAATATACAAACCTACTAAACTGGTTTTCTGCCTTATACAAAAGGAGAGAACCAGTCTACAAAATTATTTGACATGGTTCTCTCCCCTTGTTTGCTGGTCAAGAAAAATATGTGTTCTTCCAAAATAAATTAGTATAAGCACAACAGGTGGGAAAATGATACAAGTTAATGAGCAAACCAATATACAGATGGAAATGGAACAGTCCAAGACAAAGATTTGGAAACATTCATTAATCCAACATAGGGGTGAAATCACAACAAAACAGCACAATCTACCGTGTTGATCTGTGATGAGAATAAAACTTCAATTTCATATTGCAACAAAAAGCCTTTGATTTGTATCCTATCTATAAGAGACCTGGGAGGACTGCTGTTCAGTCTGGCTTAAGTACAGGCCCATTAAGCCTACAATATATCTCCCAAATGATCAGTGGAGATCTCGGCAGCCATCAACTTACGGCTACAAGCTCAACATTCAATAACACAAACATCAGACAATGATGGCAAGATTTATTCCAACTATTTCTGATCTTCTGATACTGCAATGTTTGATAAAAGCCTTGTATATAATTTGGTCTGAAATACTTGCATTTTGGTATGTTATTATGATTCTTGCAGTAGAATTTATGTATTTCAATGGGCAAAGCAATACATGTACATAACTGTTTGGAGATATTTTTACAATTTTTAAAAATCGGAAGTGGCAATCAGTTCACAGTTCTGTCTCTCGGTAACATTAAATGACAAATACATGCTATAGACATGATTCCTTACTCAGTAACTTCATTCTGACACCGAGTCAACCAGTGTTTGTGCTTTTCTTTAAGTCAAAGTAGTCAACATGATCAACCCTCCGAGTTAAATTTGGCGCTTATATGTGAAACTATAAATCATATACCAAGCATTGACTTATCCATTTTGCACACAACAGCTTAAGTTGTACTTTTCCCAGACATATAATAGTCCCGATTTCTCTATAAAATTGATTTTAGCGATTAAAACCACGTGTATATGAACTGCCTCCTGCATTAGTCTGAAAAGCGGGAGACATATACAGCTCGGACAATAGTACTCACTGTCAAATATGTACTTTATCTTGCTGTTTGTAGTATGAACTGGTCTCGGGGACCATGTTTACATAAGATCTAAACAAATATGTCCCAAGTATATATAACTCCTTCAAACACCAACCCTCCCTTCCCTCTGGAACTAAATGTAATCCCCTGGTTTATGGAGCGTTGCAACCAAAATAAAACAAAGGGTAGATTTGCATTTTTGATATTTACAAAATTGGCTTAATATGAAGTGATATGGATTAACAGAACCTACTTCAGATGTTTTTCTCTGTTTTTGTATTTGGACTTCAACTTTTACAGTTAAATCTTCTTCAAATAAAACATTGTGTATCACTAACAATGACCTCTTACAGCAAATGTATGTATTTAACATTTTCCCTGAGTAAACATAGAATTTATTTCCCAAGATTTTATAAATGTCAAATATATGAGATTAAAATGAATTCTATACTCCTTTGTAGTCGACGTCAATTACCGAATGCTTGAAAGGTAAATTGCACTATTCACGACACAGAATATTGTAAATTATAGACGCTGTTTACTTAGAACTTAATAATCTAAAATAGTTTCTTTACATTTATCCGTCATTTTTCAATTAACCCTAACTGAAATGCAATAACCCACATAGAAAATTGTCGAAAATTCAAATAAACAAATATTTTTACGAACTCTTAGCGGAACAAAATACAGGTATAAAAGAATCTCCCTTTGTCACAATTCAACCATAGCTTCTGAATTATCTTGAATGCTGTAAAAACTGTCATATTTAAAATTAACGATAAAAATGTTATATTTTCTGCCCTTTAAACATGTTAAATTTCCACATCACAAAGTGTCACCGTTGCTTTGTACATAACACCGAACTGTCATAATGCTGTAAATCCATTACAAAGATGAAGAATAATGTATTATAGAAGACTGCAGGCAATCACTCAAGAAGAAAAATGGTGACCATTCCCCATGTACTGTTATTCAAATAGGATTTTATCCAGATTCATATAACACGCCATTATATACCAGTACTCTTACAGAGTTCATTTACCATAAATAAATTTTGATTTTCCAATCAATGAGCTGTTCCCCTGACATTCTTTTTAAATTGGTTGTTATATGATAAATATTCAGTTTTTATATTCGTGGTTTTAAAGATGAAGAGGTTAGACGGCACCGAAAGCCAAGACATTTGTTGTGATGCAACACACTTTTATCCAGAAATTATTGCTCCCGAAAGTGCTCAATCTCTCCGCAAGCTGAAATCGCATTTTAATTCAATTCCATTTGGAAGCTTATATATAACACAGAGATGGTCTGATACGATATGACTCGAGAAATGAATGATAATTCAAACTCAGTCACCGAGCATTTCAAATGTGATCAATCGAATTCTATTACAATCAAAACAACCATTGGATTGTATAGTCCTATAAATAGTTTGCAATCTGATGATGTCTATTCTGAAAAGTTATGGGAAGGTAGGATACTTAAATATAAGTTAAATCTACTTTGAAAACACAAAAGACTTAAGTTGATTGAACGTCCAGACTTGTGATGTTTTTTCCTTTAAAAAAAATGCTTCCTCTGTTGGTGTTTTAATGTGTTTTCAATTCAGGACTTTAATCTTAAAACATATTTATTTTGTCTCTCCATGCAGTGCAAGACATCTAAAGAATCCAAATGGTTTATCAAACTATTCTTTCTTTGCAGCTATATGTTTTGACATCTGCAGTTTCAGAATCTTTTTTTTATGAATTTTTCTATAATTGTGAAGACATTTTTTCCTGTCTGTAGTAGAATATATTCCATTCTTGGTTGTATAAAGAGCCTTTTATTGCTACAGTCTTAAGTTATCTTTAGAGAATCATAACACTGGATATTGAATTAATACAATGTAAGTATGTACTGAATGAAATTAGGTTACAATAAATTGCAAATAAATTTGATCAATTCTACAAAATTCACAGCAATTTCACAGATATTGATCATCAGGGAGAGAAGATAATTAACTTTATATATAAGAATGGATTTTTACACAAGAAAATTTCAAGGAGGACTTATCTTTGCACCACAAAATATACGACAACCTGTGCCAAGTCTAAATTGTAATACACTAAATATTAATGTGGGTACTGGTTATAGATCCCTCACTGTGTCACATCTAAGAAAATTAGGTTATCTTCTCAGTCCCTTAAATGCTCAGCATTTCTAGGTAGGAGTAAGACTGGCTGGCTCAGTGTCAGGATAATGTGACTGAGTGAAGTATCATGTCAATGTATCTGCAGCATGATATTTAAGTGAGACAGCACTGTAAAGTTGCCATAAGTGTGTACTGCCACAGACAGACACCTTCTCAATATGACCTACACATGTCTTGAAAGGAATATTAAACCCCAATAAAATGAATGAAACAAACTACTTAGTTATGTATATGTAAGTTTAAGTCTCTTGAGATACTAATAAATGCATGCTGTTATTCTGTTAACATTTTTGTAGTAACAAAATGAAACTAGAAAAATAATAGATTTAAATTGAGAGCAGGATGAAGTATTTGTACGCATACTTGTGACATTCATGCCTTCTCATTAAGGTAATCTAAAGACAACCCGATGACATATGTGTTGTACAAATTCTAACTGACAGTCCACTTGTTACTGCGCAGGCAGGTTAGAAATAAGACAATTTTCTTCCTGTTTATCCTCAAGCAAAAATCAATGAGTTTAAAGTGAGTAGTGTTCACGCTTTAACAGAGCACATGTTGATATGCCATGCTCAACACAATTAAAACACACAGAGCACATGTTGATATTCAACATTCGACACAGAATTAAAACACACAAATGACTGTGTGGCCATATCAGTTGGTTGTGTTTTCGCTTGGGAATTAAACGTTTTAATTAGTGTTAACTTATGTGCCAGATCCATCAGTTTTTCATGAAACATTGGCTAATAAATACATTTTGTACTTAAACATCGAAATTGCCACAAGTATAAATTCAAAGAAAACCATTTAACACTGAAACGTCTGCTTGTTTGTTTGTTTTATTGGGGTTTAGCGTCCCTTTTACTCATATGTATAGGTCATACGAGACAGTGTCTGCTTGCGACAGTGTTCACTTATGGCAACTTTATAGTGCTGTCTCACTGATATATCAAGCCACAGACACATTGACATGATACTTCCCTTGGACACATTAAACTGACACCAAGCTAACCAGTCATCCTCCTATCCAGTAATGCTGGGCGCTTATCAGGGAGTGAAAAAATTGCTTAATTTCAAATTAAAGTCTTAGGTTTTGACCCGACCGGGATTCGATACCACAACTTTGGATTCTAGCATCAGTCTACCAGCACGAAGCGAGCGCCCTAACCACTGGGCCACCACGCTGATCTAAAGTGTCTGCCCTTAAACCACTATGAATACATTATACCCAGAGAATTTAAGGATAAATCATAAAATCGTGAGTAAAATTTGACTAAAATCTGTTTTAAATCTACATAAAAGCTCTTAACAAGTGTGTGGAAAACATAAAGATTTGATCTAAATTATCTCAAAATCAATAATATTAAAATACACCATATTAATCACCCTGCATATCACTTACACCTGGAATGCACGGATAACATCAGTTTAAATTTAATTTCTTAAAAACGAACACATGTAGTGGTAATAATATGGCCCTAAATACAAGCAATATACACACAATCTAATTTCTGTAGGAACTAAATGATCAGTTATTTGAGACAGTGTGGCGTAATAATGTGCATCAAGCAGACACAATATGGCCTTTACTGTGAAGGGGTAAGATAACACCAGAGCATAATAGTATTAACTGCACCATCGACAATTAATGCAGAAAATTGCCTTTCATTAGAAACATGTTATACATAAACTTAATATAAGACCGTAAAATTTGTGTAATCCACGTCTTTATTAACTCCGGTTTCAGTCAACTTATGTTGAAACACGATCCGCCATACATGAAATGACGAGCCTTCATTGTTGTCAAAAACTAAAATTCCCGACAAGAGAGTAAAGGCCAGAAATCTACATTTAAATGGTTCAATGATACCAGCTATATACAGCCACCTATAAATCATAGGAGTCCTTTTTGTAATTACATTTTAAGTCGTTAATAAATGGCAACCCTACCCCCTGTTTATGTATCGCAGTGATGCTATTGTGAACAGTTGTACAACATTTAAACTTCTGCATCTCCTTGTCACTCTAGACTTATGAGTCTTCAACCTTGGTGTTTATCATGCGTGTGGTAATATCAATGCTCAGACATTCTTTGCCAGTTACAAATCGCACATAAAAATCAGCAAACTCAAAAGCTATAAAAATTGTACCTACTTGCAATTGACTCAGCAGAAAAAGTTTAAATTTCAAAAACCACCTTAAATCTGAGGATCAGAGAGAGTTAGTCAGTCCACCATAACAAAGTAAATATTTGTAATGTATTTTACAATAGGTTTATTCTGGATATTCATTTACCATTGAAAGATGTGTAAATGAAAATATTCTTCAAATATCAAAATGTGATAAAACTATCCAAGAAAAGGAGAAGACAAAATTGTAAGACAAAGAAGACAAAACACGCAGGATGGAGACAGTCCTCTTGGTGTTGTCCAATGGGTGCACTAGCTGTGGTCACCCAGTCTGTACTCTGATGTACAAACTTCTCAAAATTAGAAATAAGAAAACAAAGCAGATTGAGTGAAGGTAGCAGGGACAGATGAAAGATTTCAAGACTCTAACTAACCTAAACCATTTCAGCATTACAATAAGTACAGGAAACACTAAATTACTTATAAATTCATCAGCTTTAGAATGTTTGATCAATGTCACTAAGATCAGTCAAGCTAGAAAAGTGAACAGTTGCTGTTGTAAGGACCCAATAAACATATACCACTCCAGCTCCTTACAAACGTAAACTGCATGAAATATGAGTGAAGATGAAATGAACCTATAAACACACACAAGCTGTTCCAGCAGACACCTGGTCCCAACAGTTACAGTGTCAGAATAACATTTCTAAAGAAGGATTTCTATGTCTGGTTGTAATAAACACATCTGCTTCACAAGAGTTAGTGAGTAAGGGGCCAGAAAGATATCATAAAAAGGTGTCGGTGACTTGGTGTCAGGGTTACTGTCAGGTATACTGGCTTTCTTAATCACCAGGGAGTGCTGAAAAACAGATATAAACAGAAGGGGAGATAATCAGGTATCAACACAGGGGAGACAATCAAGTAACAGTCAAAGTAACAATTTTTAAGGATATTTTAACCATCATCTAATATGACCCACAATTTCTGTATGGTGTCATTAAATCTGTTTCCAGCAGTAGTCAACCTCTATAGTCTGATTTTTTATCAACTAAAGATTGTTCATAGGTTGGTATTTAACATGTATTTAGGATTTAGTCCTCATTCGGTATAAACTGCCCATTCTTTCTGCAGAGCATACCCACAAATCAACGAAGAAAATCATACAGACAATTTGGTTTTCTTATTTTAAAATGTAAAATTTGTTCTACCAGTGGCAACTTCAAATCAAAAATCTGATTAAGGGATAAAAAGAGACATCTTTATGATTAACAACCTCCTGGACCCATCAGTGTTAACTTCAATTCAAGAATCTGATTAAGAGATAAGAAAAGACATCTTTATGTATTAACCACTTCCCACCAGAGGTTACTGCAAGTTATTGACTCGACTAGCTGACCAATAAAAAATGAAGAATTCATTCAGTATCTTTGTCTCTCCATGAAATCTATCTTATCATAGGCATTTTGTAGTTTTTTCTAAAATTTAAACATTTTTTAAATTTTTGAAGTGTAAATGCCATAATCGTGCTGACAGACTTATAAACACGTGTATATTTAGGTGTAATATCCCTCTACAACACTCATCATTGGCAGAGAGATTTGTCAGAGTGGTGGAGGCTTCGTACATCACCTTCTACCAGTCTCATCAACAAAAACAGTGATTTCAGCACGAAGACGACTGCTGAGTGATGTACTACACCAGACTACATGCACCACAACACCATTAGTGTTGTAGACCACCCTGGAACTACAATGTACAAAGGCCAGCAACATAGGTCACGTCAGGTCATTTGAATTAGGAGCCAATTACAACATTCCAATTATTGCTGAAACTTATCAAAACGGTAATATGAACCATATACATATACATGGTTTTATGTGTGTTAGAAGGTTATAACAGTCTGACCTAGTAATATCATACAATATTACACCTCACTGTTAATGATTTCAATTAAATGTAGCCTATGTCTTATCGACAATACTGCAGTATTAAATATGCATTTTTACAGCTGCTCACGGACATGATCAATCAACATTCAGTCAAGAATAATACAGGCATTCAAATGGGACTACATTCTGAAGTTGCAAAATTTTATAATAAAGGATATTTATTGCATTGAATACTTCAAGCTCAAACTTTCCAAATCCATGTGTCCTCTCAGGCACATAAAGAAACTCATTGTATAAGAACCACAAGTGCTAATGTGACGACCAGTAGAAGCAGAATTAGCAGTAAGAAGATTTATAAGTAAAGATAGTTCTCCTACTGTGGGCCTCAGCCTCACTGCTAAGACAGTGATAATTAATACCTACAAGTGTTGTAATGGTAATTGGTTAAACAAATAGGTGACAATCACCACTCACTGGCTAAAGCATATATCACACATATATAACTATCTTTATAACTATATAGTCATATTGATCTAGCAAACCTGACAATATTTTACTGTTTTCTATATAAATTCTTTTACTACCTCTCAAAACATCGACAATAAAAACAAAGAAATTCCTAGTTCCACTAAACAGAAAATCATAAACTTACAACTTCAGAAACATCCACCGGTTGTAAAAACATTTTTGATCTCGTCATTTCTCGGCAGGCGGTATTCCGACAAAAAACTCTTTTTACGACTGACTTTTATCTTTACAGCTCTTTTGGCAGTTAAACCATTTCCACTTACTTAGAAACATAAAACTCTGGCTGGTATTTAAAAGTGATAGGAAGATAGGATGAAATAAAACTTGTTTGGCGAAAGTTTTGAGAAAATTTTTATTTTTTCCTTAATAAATAACAGTAAAAGCCGAGGCTTATCAAAGTCTAACAGTGCAGTAATTTATATGGTGTGCTAGAATGTCTATTTTTCTTCAATTTTTTTATGTCATATGATGTAACGAGCGGAAATGTTAAGACATTGTTATGCCGGTTTCCCTTCTCATAGATCACAATATATGTTAATGAGAGACTGACGAACAAGACCAATTTACAGTGTTCAAGATTCTTTTTTCAATTGTAGCATTCGTCTTACTTTTTACAACAAGAATTTCAAAGAAAACAAACATGGAGTCCACACTCGGGAATAAAATGTGCTGCTTACTTTAAAACCACAATGGTGTTAATTACTTAAGGAATCCCTGTAACTGTGGCAACCCTTAAAACATGGACTTAATAAATCGCAATAATCCACAAGTATCATTATAACTATACACTTTAATAAACCATCTAGATAGTTTGGATGGTTTATAATTCAGTCAGTGCAACTCGTGTTTTGTGATACTGACAGAATGTGATAATTTGATAACTTAATTCTTTTTTTCATTTTGAACACACAAAAAAGATAAAACATTCAAGTACCGCAGCTATGAACCATGAATCAAACCATGCTTTCCACTACACCATTACCCACATGTACAGTGTGCAATTCATTCTCACAAAAAATTCAGATGTCAGTCAACTCGCCACAACAACAGTAAAATTAGCTCTATAATGTCATTACCACAAAACGAATGTCAGACACCATGCGGGCAGAGTAAATATCACTTCCTCTCTCTGAACAATTCACGACACATACTAAATACATAACACTACATCAGTTGAGATCGTTACTGAGTTTTAATTTCATTAAATTCAGAATGAATCCTTTACTTGATACACTCTTTTAATCATATTGTACTAGTGATATAAGCCAACATAACTACATGTACATATGTGTACTTTGAATTACAATATTGTTTGTGATGAAAGGGGAGTATTTTCTGTACTATTACATATTTAGAAGGATTGTTGAACACTGGATTTATCAAATTATATATAGGAGGCAAGTACAAAAGACAAGATACAATCTGGATCTTTATACATTGACATCTGATTCTAATCAACTACGCTGCAGCCCACTTTCAATTCTAAAAGCGTTATTTACATATATTCAAAATCAAATTATTATTTAACACATATCCATACAATTTGATTGTCACAGAGAATAGTGTTTTTTCTTATCAATTATATTATACAATATCACACTGATAATCTTTGCTTGACCATGGAAACAGTTATAAGAAAAGTAAATTAATTTACGTCACTTTTAATAACCGTTGAACATACATTATTATATTATTTCAGCTATCAGTTTTTATCTTTTAACATTCTCCGTCAAATGTTTAGTGCAGAATAATCTGGCAACACTTCCGAACATGCCCGTAACAGTCTCGTGGCATTCTTTAGATACATTGATTTTTCGAGTTCCAAACATTAAAAACATCCTCAACATATACACTCCCGGTACCTTTATCTCCAACACTAATTGAATTCTACAGCCACCAAATTGTAAAAATCTTCATAAAACTCAGTTCCAACTTAACACAGCGTAATAAAAATTATAACTTTGCAGTATACATGACGAAATTATATTCATTCACAGGAACTAACATGCCAATATTGATTAGCCATTTGACCAATTTTCCGTATATTTCCATGAGAACGAGCGGAAAGAGATTACAATAAGTTAGAGGCATTGTCAGAAATGGTTTTGATGTAAGAGCAATTGTTTAATGCAGCAGACTGTTATGACATTTCTTATATACAGATCTATAATTCTTATGTTATTATCAGTAGCAAGTGCTAGAGAAAAGCACCCCTGGACATTCACAACACGACTGAATACAGTCAAGATTTAAACAAAATATTAACAAAATTTCAAAATATACATCATTCCACAGACATGACGATGCAGATATATGAAATAACTTTTTTTGAATTTATTTATAACATATTTGTTTGTATTAAGGGCTTATTGTCCGATCAACAGCTAAGGTCATTTACGGATGTGCCAGTTTTACTGGTGGAGGAAACCGGAGTACCTGGAGTAAACCACCGACCTATTTATAACATATACAATGTACAGTAAAGTAACTTACTCTAAAGAGAAGTCAAAACTGTCTGGGGAAAATCTAAAGGGAGATAATTCATATCAATACCACAGAGGAAGGGAGATAATTTTTTAAAGGTTTTTCCATCTTAATTTAAAGAGTAATGAAAATGTATATACGTCAAGTTCTGTAATGCATTTTGGGTGTATCCCATTAAGAAACAATTATATACACCACTCATGTCTGAATAATTTTGATACAAAATGATATAACTCATTTATGTAAAATTTGTCGTAATGAGAGCAGACGTTTTGCTACGTCTGGTAGCATGTTGATGTATAAACACATTTTTACAACCTGCATTAATACAGATGTCTTACATTATAATAATAGCATGCCCAAGGATATTAAGTTTCTCACCATTACTACACAATAATTAGGGCGGTTTTTCTACCAAAGCTAATGTGTTTGCCACCCAAAAAGTCGAGATGCATTTATTTTTGCTTGTTACCAACAACACATGCCTAGACTGTCCTGTGTAACAGTAAAGACTGATGTGTGTTTTTCTGTTTGTTTCCTATCTGCATTTGATGTTTTCTAATGTATTCTTTCTCCAATAAAGCACTCGAATCGTTACAGTGAATGTCTACAAATGTCGGAATCCATACAAAAACATTCGACCATCTTGTGTATCTGATATCACAGCATTACCGACAGTTTATAAGTACAGGCCTGTTGCATGCGACTTAAACCCTGTAATTCTGTCTACATGTATACCGTAATACATGACACTATAAGAAATACACACTCAGCAGCTAAGTGGCTGAGAGGAAAGACGAAAATTCATACAATATAAAGTGATGATGGAGATTAGCTAATTTATATCCATTAGTGTTTACTCTTTGAAAATTGTTCATGGCAATTAAGTTTAAAGAGCCGAAAATTGAAATAGTCGACAACAGTCCTCAGGATCCCTTTACTATTAAAAAACCTACTTAAAGACTACACTGGTTAAATGATTAGTCAAAACCATAATATAATGCTTCTTTAGAAATGCAAATTTTTATGTTGCATTTACGCATCTAGTTTTTAAAAAAAAAAAATATGCAAAAAGTTTTATTAAATATATTAAGGTATTTTATCTCAATTCAAATTTTAAAATTCTAATTAAAATATTTTCAACCTGAATCATGCATATATTTTTGTATTAATGGGTCAGGTTTGATTTTAAACACTTTGTCGTTAATGTTCTCTCACAATCACCGATCATCAGACAGAGAATTATTACCTCTATTACAAATATTTTAATATGCAATATTTAACACTCTAGTATTTCTATGGCTCATTTAACAGACTTGTAGCCGTTCTTGACATAAATCATTTCACCCGTAATCTGACAAACAAATCTCGATGCTCATGTAAAAGGTCTATCTTACTTTTATCATGTCATACATAGATGGTGAAATTAATTCTGATTTTAATTAAAACATTCCCTTCTCTCCACACTGATCGCTGATAATTTTGTCTACAACAATGCAGTTGCCCCGTCATTATCAGCATTACCGTAGTCTCGAATGTATACAATGCCGAATCGTAATATTTCCATGAATATTAAACAAGCTTAATAGTAACTAGAGAAATTGTAATCAAGATGATCGGGACGATAATTACTTCATCGTACAAAATGTCATATGGTTTCTTTTTAACTTAAAATTGTTTCGCAAAAATAAAACCACAGAATATTTATCTTTGAATCATTGTCTCCAACTGGAACCACGCTGAATGATTCTCAAGGAATAAAAATATGTAAAGATTCAGTTACAGCAGTATATACATACATATAATAGTGGCATTCTCACCACACAGATATTTGGACATTCTAAAGCACTGACTTCAGCCAATAGTTGCCATATAAAACTAGCTATTATGGAAGATTATTAATGATGTTTTTGCCCCAAGACTTGAGATAGCTGTCCTCTATACAAGCTGTAATATGAGTTTCTATTAACACTTTAAATCATGGCACAAAACTCGAGATAAGACAAAATGGACGAAATATGTATACGTTAATTACATCTCGCGGACGTGATTCATGGAGGGAATGATGAATGGTTTTAAAAAACATGTTAATTATTACCTGTGTAACACAGGTGGAAAATGATACCAAACAATATGGAGGAATAATATATATATATATACACCAACATATATACGATAAGTAAGGATGCTTCGTTACTGACACTGACTGATCACGTCACTGTGTATTCATAATTCATGTGTCTTAAGTATGTATTAACTCGTTTAAGATACACTTAAATAAATTATTTTTTCCGGTAAAGACATAAAAAGATCCATCATAATGCATTCAAATAGCACAATTTAATATTTACAGTGCATATAAAACTATACATCTTTCTTGTGAATAAATAAATCTTATTTTTCACCACAGTATGGAATCTATTTCTGCACAACTTGAAAATTTTGCAAATCATACTTTCAGTTTTACAAAGCAAAATCTCATTATCACTAACTCGCCAGATGAGGTCATGTCAACTGCTAAAAATATATAAATATTACGCTGGTTCGGATACACTCAATAAAGATCTAGATGTCAGACGAGATAATACAGCAAGTTTATACTACACTTGAATCAAATATTGAAATGCTATTTGATGACATTGTCACATTCGCAATATTTACACACCAATTCAAACAAATGTACTATCTCTTTCACAGATCAGTCTAAAAAGAAATCGCATTAAACCTTGAATCTAAGATTATCCAGGCCGATCACTAGTTGAGATTTCACTCTTGTGTACATTGTATATAGATATATGTTGTGTTAATGTCTTGTGTTAATACAATATGTCTACTTGTTAACATTTTGGGTAGAACCTGACACTGATTGCCCATGTTTGAGATGCTTTTGAAAATTGAAAATACTTTTTGTACATATATATACCACATCTTTATCTATCAGCATGATATCAATAAATTTACAATGTAGAATTTGAACATATGGTTTCAATTGTTTTATCAAGTACTAAATTAAATCATAAATGAATGTCAGAACACACATCTCCTGGAGGCTTACATAATATGTACAACTATTCCAGTATGGCATTATAATCAAAGATTTTACAGGATATAATTCTTACAAGCTTAAAACTCAATTAAGGAAATCTATTCAATTTTGTTGTAATATTCAAAGGTTTCCTAATTAAATCAAATTTAAAACCCCCTTAGGCCCCTAATAACCTAGAATTCCTTTCAATGAAATAAACATGGCTTCATAATTCTATCTTCAAAAGGTCCAAATTTAATTCCATTTTAGAACATATTTGTTTCATTTAACATATTCAAAAACAATTAAATTGGTGGGTGAATATATAAATCATCAAATCTAAAAGAGATACTGATTAAAGAAAAACTTTAATATATTTTTGATTAAAGACAAAACTTCAAAATATTGTTTGCTTAAAATTCACTTCCTCATCAAAGTAGGTAAAGGCCGAAGGGTGGGAGGAAAAATCATTCTTTCATTTTTTGTAGCTAGTGAAAACTTATGGACATCAATAGTCTGAAGACAGACATCTGAAAATCAACGGTCACCTTAACTCAGTAATTCAAAAGTTTTCTGCTCATATACAGTAATGAAGCACGGAAGAAAACATTTTTAATTAAACAAATAAAACCAATTTATTGAGCGAAAAATGTATTTTGGGTTAGAATAATTTTAGGATGCATGTCAGTGAAGGGGAAACAAACAGTATTGACCTTGGCCTACAGCAGTATTTCATTACTAGAGAATTACAATGAGAACAACACTTTACATTCAAATGCATTAATTCTCTCAATGACTCTATCAACTATACTGTACATCCACCTATTTCAACTTGCACTAAAAATTGGTAATTACAAATCAATGGCAATGTTATCACAAGGAACGAGGTCACAATGTGTTTTGATTCCCTCACTCTCCTTCTCGCTAATGACACTGAATCCTCCGTCTCAATGTCACAGCGACAAGATGTCCTTGAAAGCATTTCCACTAATCGCCCCAAAGATAAAATGGCTAAACCCTCCAAGGAAACACTGGTGCCTATGCTAATGGCACCAAAATCATCTCAAATATTCTTCCTTGAGAATCTTTGAGTTTAAAGAAGATATGAGAAGTAGGAGAAAGTCATATAATTTAGATATTTAGTCTTCTTGTACGTATCTCTTCATGGACAGAAAGAATTCTTTAAAATGGTACATGTACGCTGAGGACATATAAGAACTTTTATTTTTAAGATTTCCTCTGTTTTAATAATACTTGGAATTATGAATTGACTGTATCACGCAATACACAATAATATGTCTATGTAACATATCATTATGTATTATATATTGCTATTTACTACAATAAGCAAACTTTCTATTACATGGTAGAAGCAAGATATTGCATTCAATTTACAATTTAAAAAAAAAAATCAAGTAAAAATGGTAAAAAAATATAATTTGGGCGGGATCACTTTTATCATGTACAAGGGTAATGGAAATGAACTCTATTTCATAATGAGTCAAATAAAATATCATACCAGGTATATCTTCAATATTAGTTCAATAAAACTACACCCATTCAGGTATTTTGAGGTTATCATATGTGACCTGCTGTATCAGTGGCAGGTCACACTATAGATATTGATATGATCACCGTAGCAGGTTCACGTCACTAGATATTTGACATTTCATTGGAATGCATCATCACCCAGAGATGAACTTAAATCAGAGCACTCAACTTACAGATCAATAAGAACATTATCTATATCACAAGATAGACTACTGTCATCAACAGCTTCTCGTCACCAAATGTCAGATGCAACACACAGTGAGCATGGTCATAGATATCATGTATCGTTGGGTCAGATTTACTGCTCAAAACAGCTTCCTACAAAACTACCACAACTGAAGTGAACACTTATGATCCACAAAGTTCAAAGATGGTTGTTTCTCAACCTATCAAAAGACAATCTGACCTTATATTTGACCTTGGAGTTACATTCAGGTCAATTGTCACTAAATGAAAATCAGATTGAAAAAAGAGATTGAAATTATGGCATGATCGACTAATATTTGATGCTGAAAACAAACTATTTAAAAAAAAAAAAAAAAAAAAATTCCTTTTAAAAGAAATCTTTCATTTACATTTATGGATTATCTCCCCTTACAAGACAGTGTAACATTTGTGTAATATTTGTTCTACAAATTATTGTGAAATAAAAAAAACTTACGTTTATATTGATGGATTATCTCCCTTTAATACTAAGCCATCTCCAAAATACATTAAATCTACAAACTTTAAGTAAATGTATCAAACAACTCTTTCATATGCACTGGCAGATTATCTCCCTTTAAGATTGTTTGACCCTCTGTATTACATTTGATCTTTATTTTATCTCTGTATCACTAACAAAGGATCCGGTCTGTCTGGAGTATGGCCCTAAGGTTATCGCTTGTATTGTTTACATTTTTGAACAATTAAAGATAAGTTATCATTTTATTATCATGTTTGATAATACTGCATTTCCACCTTACCTCAGAGTCAACACTGAAACACAACACTGTTATGCATGTAGGTGTTCTTTTATTGCCATTTAATCCTTGGTAAATAAAGTGAGACAAAACTGCACTAATGATGAGGGTGCAATCGATTTCCTATCTCACACTGTGTGTACTTAATAACACTTCTGCGATTACTTTGAAAGCTTCATTCTGATGACTTAAAGAGTCATCTCCGTTTGTTTTTTATTTATTTCATTTTATATACTTTACATAGTGCTAGTGCCCTAAAAGATCAATCATGCATAAAGTTGATAATTTGCAGCAACGGAATTTAAAGTAATTTAATAATCGGACTGTAATTTGCTCTGCGATCTTACATGCAATAACGGGCAAATTATGATTGAAATTTTGGACAAACTAGAAACCTTAAGAGAAGTTTAAACATAAACAAGAACCACACTGTCAAATCAAAGAGAGAACCCAATGATCGGTAAAAAGCGCGGAGAGAATTTGAATCAGATGAGGAAGTCGTACACTTATCTGATCATATTGATTCTGTGAGCACATGCGAAATGCACATAAATATGTCCGTGAATATGAAACTCTCTCTCCTACCTGCCTGATATTCTATGTGAAGCAGTGTAAAATCAGTCGTAATCGACTTTTCTGACTCAAAACTATCGTAAACAATGGCAATAAATGTCACTTTTATCCTTTAAGTTTCACTTCCAAATGACTGTTTTCTTGAATTGTAAAACTCCATCTTGATTTTGTTACGTCCAAGTCCTAGAGAAGCTTGAGATCTAACAGAATGAATCTTGTACAGAAAGTCTTAGCTTAATGAAAACCCGATACTCAATGACATTATACATCAAATTATTCTTTAAATAATTTTTGACACGTTTCATTGATTTCAGGATTTTACTTGGGGCACCCTTTCTGAACCCATACGTTATGCATCAGTTGAAACATTCATACAGGTACTTGTTTGTTTTATTGGGATTTAAATTCCTTTTAACACATGTTAGTCATATCGAGACAGTGTGTGCTTGTGACAGTGCATACTGATGGGGACTTTATAGTGCTGTCACATTGAAATGTCACATCACAGACACATTGACATGATACTTCACTTAGTCACAATATCCTGACACTGAGTCAACCAGTCCTAATCCCCTATCCAGAAATCATGAGCACTTAGTAAGGGAGTGATAAAATTACCTAATTTAAACAATATACGTTTGACATGGGGGGGAAACATTTTAATTGAGATTATTACAAGTAACAGTATGAGTAATGGTGATATATATTCCCTGTACCAATGTATCGTACCAATGTTGTGTTGTGTGCACCACGAATAAATACACCCACTAGTCCTCAGAGTCTGTAAACAATTCGTTGTGCAAGTGTGACGTACTTCCGCCTAGAAATACCGTGCACTGGTTCCAAACAAATCGCTCAGATGTAGACGTTATCACTTCACTGTAAAGCACTGCACTTCAACGGACAGCTTA
>JAUMGZ010072235.1:0-18381 GCA_032359645.1 Pododesmus macrochisma | reverse complement strand
AGACAGGAACTACTAGTACTGGAGACAGGAACTACTAGTACTGGAGACAGGAACTACTAGTACTGGAGGGAGACAGGAACTACTAGTACTGGAGACAGGAACTACTAGTACTGGAGACAGGAACTACTAGTACTGGAGACAGGAACTACTAGTACTGGAGGGAGACAGGAACTACTAGTACTGGAGACAGGAACTACTAGTACTGGAGACAGGAACTACTAGTACTGGAGACAGGAACTACTAGTACTGGAGGGAGACAGGGACTCCTAGTACTTGAGACAGGAACTACTAGTACTGGAGACAGGAACTACATGTACTAGTACAGGAGACAGGAACTACATGTACTAGTACTGGAGATCGGGGAACAGTCATAGATGGGAGACACAGTAAAGCACTGTGGACATCTAGTAATCATTAGAAATCATCAGTATGACAGCTGAATATTCCAACCCCAATTATCTATCAGCAAAAAACCTTAAATTTACAGTATAAAATACACATTTACTCAGTAGGAACAATAGAAATAATAGGCATTTCATACAAGATTACCTTAATTGTAATGGACTTGCAATTAATGATTTAAAAGGCATATGACTGGAAACTTAATATTTAATAATATTCTTAGTTGAATAGCATTTTATACAGTGTGAAAGTATAGTGCATGTTATATTTAATGTATAAATGTTAAAACAAAGAATCCTTGTGTTTTCTAACAACATCCTGCATAACATCAGGATAAGACTAACTTTATACACCTTACCGGAAGATAACACACCACAACATATCTATCACAGCACTGCGCTACTTAGAAACTCTAACATCTATTTCAAAAGGTCATTGAAATATTTTGCAAAACATGAAGTCTGACCTGAATAAGGTCATAACGGCAGTGGATTTAGTGATCACAGACGCTGTCAGGTAGCCAGAAGTAAAGGTAATTAGCCCAGGTAGCCAGCAGTGCTACAAGTACGGGCACTTAACTGTGTAAGACTGCAGTGTTTGATCGCTCATGTACAATACCTGAATTACCAGGCACAGAATGCAAAACGTAAAACCTGTTTATCAACATATACATTTGAAGCTCCTATTGTGAAATACAATACATCCTTAATATATAATATACTTTTAATAAAATTTACAGCTCAAAAAAAGTTATTACAATTTTAGATTACAAATGTGCTTTTAGTTCTTAATTTTCAATTTAAAATCTATCGATGTAGGTATAAGGCAAAATGCAACAAAAATAATCTGACATTTGTCACTGAAAATTACATGAAACTTAATTAGCATATGAAATTCTCTCACAACATTTAACAAAAATAAAAAGTATTTAGCTCTGGATCAATACAACTCTTTATAAAATCCTTGGTTTGTTAGAAGCTTGGAACCAATGTTTACTGTGTCTGCGCAACTCTCAAACTTGAATAAAACTTTATTTGCATATGACTTGGTTCGCTCTCTGATTATTGATTTATGGGAGATTATGAAATTTATACTAAATTGAAAGAAAAAAATTGTGATTTTTCAGCAATTCTCTATTATAATAGCATGATATGTCAAAAGACTACAGCATTAATTTTGCAGACAACATTTTGACAATATAAGTACATTTATTTGTCCGATAAAATGTATATTAGTAGACAAACAATGCCAGTTATTTATCATATTTGACATTATGGATTGAATAATAATGTATGTGTTTAGAGGTAATGACAAGAGTCATGTTTTTACGACTATTTTAGCACCTGGATATTACTTCCTTGATGTGTCTATGATGAGAACATTAATGATGTCGTTATTGATATCTCAGACACTCTCGTGATTAATTACACGCGTTAATTTACTGATGTAGACACGATGTCCCAGTAGTCAGACAGGTATTACTTCTACATGGTAAACTTTACCTATATGAAATTTACTGTTGGGTTAAAACATGCTTTTGTCTTAATTAGAACTGCCCAAAACACTATAATGTTTGAATCAGAACAACCTAAAACAATAAACTTATATTTTAATTAGAACCACCCAATGATAATAACAGAGTACGGTAATGTAAATTATATTTTCAATTTTTTGTGCTAATTGGAAGAAACAAGATAGTAAATTGATTTTTTTTAATATCTTAAAGTTTTTTATATTTAAGTGAATTAATGATGTGGTTTTAATGTGCGATGGAAAATTTCTTGGGGTTTGTAATATAAAACTGCTTCATCATTTTAAAGTTAGGGTGTAAACGGTACTGTTCCTTTCCATTCCTCCATAAATCAACTACTTATTTTGTACAATCTTTTTATGATAAAGATCTCAATAAAATTTAAGTACATAATAGAAAGAAACGCCATGCTATTACAGTAGACAGTTTTCACGACTTCAATTTCATGGTGATTAAGGACTTTCTCTACTCTATAGGGAAATATTTGGCGACCATTTCAGCGATGATTTTATCATCTTAACATCTTTGTCATATTAACTATATATCATCCTTGTTTTCAGAGACCAATTTGTTTAGAATACTTAATAGGAAGTTTCATATTTGGTAGAAAAATACACGTACCATTAATAAGATAAAGTATTTGTTGGTTTAGACATATAAATGGTCTAGACACAGTTATATTAACAAAGACTTGACAATTATCTGCTAAATGAAATAGATAAAGAAGCAGGTGCTAGATAAAGACTGGGTCTATTATACACATTCTATAGATCTACATAGTCAAGCATGTAGACCATGTACACAGTCCATTTACATGCACCATTACATTCATAGGGCCCAAAACAAAATGTTTTTAAAGTTAAGTCCCCATCTGATAAGACTGTTAATATATTAAGACTGACAAAGTGTGTTTTAGATAACACTGGAATCTTTATTGTAATGAGAAGAATATGAAGGTACATGTCAAGTGGGCTATAATTATACCGATTTACTGAGGAGTCAGGTATTTAAAATGTTTATAAGTTTAAACTGGCAACAATTGGACAATGCATCATCAGAACATAGATACCTCTGTCCTCTTACATTTAAAATCACTTACAGTACATGTAGACATCAATGTACTTTAAACTGTCTTTTTAAAAGATTTAAATGATGAATAAATTTGAGATCTTTACAGGTTTTAAATGAATTCACATCCAAATTAAATTGAACCGCTTGTCTTCATTGCATCACCAGACAACCTTGAAATATCTTTTGTTTTTCAATAAACTTTAAATATCCTCTCTTCATAGACAAATATGCAACTTGTATATGCAGGGCTTTAGATTTGTATGAAGAGCCCTCTATCTCCTCCCTCAGACAATTTGTTTGTCATTTATGTTTATTTATTGAATGAATGTTTACCTCAGGGCCTTGGTATGGCTTCCCATTGACTATTTCTGGTGAGGCGTACAACGGACTACCACAATACGTAGACAAGAGGGAGTCCTTACTGAAGTAATTTGACAAACCAAAATCTGCAATCTGCAAAAAAAAGAAGAATAACATCATTACAAGTATGAAGGAGGAGATTTATATATTCTGTAACTAATATCTTGTCTTTTTTGTTCTTGTGATATTGGTAAGTCATTTCTAATTGAAAGGAATTACAAGCATGAAAAGAATTAAGTGATTTATACTAATATAAACATTTTAAATCAATCAATTAAAAATTCACATTGACATGAAATCTAATATATTAGTCCAAAGTATTTACTTCAATACAATTTGATGACTTCAACTTTATTGCAATACATTCAATGCACTGGAGATTCAAAGTATTGGAATGAATTATCGTGTTTCAATAGCAAGGTAACGTGATCACGGATGATTATGCATACATCAACACCTCTTAAAAGACAGGAAGTGAGGAAAATTTGACCTGGTTGTCGCGATGACATGGTCGTGTGTTATAGCATCAGTAACAACATAAAGACAAGATCTCAGTATGTCAATCGTCTGTCACACTGGTATTCTTCCCTACACATAAAGAACTTAATAATGAAGACAGCGGAATGTTAACACAAGCCCGATTCTATTTTAATGAATACCAAGAATGTTATCAGTGTGATAATGATTACATATTATATGGTATACGACACGACCAGCAGACTACACAGCAGTGGCCGAACCAATGTTTTATGCAGTTGTCATGCATGATATATTGAGTTGTATTACAAAGCTTAACTTTACGATTTATCTCAAAGCTATGAAAGATACTTATGCAACAACTTGTATAAAAAACTAAGATATGATCCATCATTTTAAAGAAATTTGAATATTATTTCATTAGATCCCCAGGTGGTGTTAAGAAACATTTCATTTAAATTTATGGATGATTTAATTTTTTATCAAAAGCTTAATATAGAATAGTACAAAGATGGATTTATCTAAAACGCTCCATCATAAATTGTAAATAAAGGAATTTTTCTTTTCCTTTGTCTGTGAATCTGTCACGTGGCATGGCATCTACAGGCATACAATTTAAACCTGTATCAATCTCAATCGAAAGTATATTTAGTCTGCTTACCTTGACATTACCCTCGTGGTCTAAGACAATATTTTCAAGTTTCAGATCTCTGTGGACAATGCCATTCTAACAAAAAACAAAGTAATACTTACATTTTAAACAAGTGCTGAAAGTCTATAGAATATTCACAAGAAAAACGAAGATTCTAATATGTACATAATCTTTTATTTTGCTTATTAGAATACTTAAAGAACAAAATATATACCAATAAATTACAATTATGAAAGTAACTCTCCAACAGTTTGGAGGAAGTAATATAGATGTCTTTCTGCATAGTTTCCTTTTAATTTGATATACATCTTATATATTAGCCAATTAGTTGTGAGATGTACCTGATGGCAATAATGGACAGCCGAGGCAATTTGTCTAAACAGCCTTCTAGCTTCTCCCTCAGACAATTTATGTTTGTCGTTGATGTAATCGTACAGCTCGCCTCCAGTGGCACAGTCCATCACAAGTATAATTTTGTCTTTATTTTCAAACACTGAAAAATATCAAAATAAGATTGTGTCAGCAAACAAAAAATGTACAATGAGTTTTGGATAAATTGGTTGAACTAAATTAACTATTTCCCAACAGTTCGAGATCAGAGAATGGCAAAAATTAAAATATCTGCTGCAGTTTCATTTTTTTTAATGTATTATTAACTCAAGCAGTTATTTGTGAACGCCTGACTAGTTTTACTTTCTATATACATTTATGTATATTTTGTGGGTAGTTTGAGTCAGATAACCAACCACAATAACAACAGCACAGAGACAACCATTACATAGAACCAACTCTGATCCTAGACCTAGCTTCCTTCATTTGAAAAAGTTAAATTTCTGTAAGTACATGCAGTGACAATAATCTAATCTAATAAATCTATATCTAAATCTTACAACTTGCCAACTGCAACTAGTTTTGAAGTAGAAATTTAATGGCATATTTCTATAATTGGAACTGATAAACATTCAAGTATGTCTGAAGTTGGTTGATAAGGTATATTAAAACCTGGCGATAGCTAGCTAGCGGTAGTGTGACACATCTTATAACGCAGCATGGCAGGGTTAACTGCCATATCAACACAAGGCAGTTAAAATATGTGTTTTAAAATGTCCCAGTAGCTTAGTCCAGACTGTATGTCTGTAAATGATTCATAAAATATCGCATTCACTTTCACAGTAATTAATTTAACAAAAATGTTGAATCTTTAAAAGAATTTGAATTAGAGGATATTTAAGCCTCCGATAGGTAGATTTATTCTCACATCTTCAGCTCTTTCCTCATTCTATAAATGTTGTGTATTTCAAAGAACCATTTCATAATTTTTGAAATAATGATTTGTTATATACATAATGTACCTTATGATATTTTCATTGTGAAGTTTTTTTCCAATGTAGATACTGTAGAATCAGAAAATTTCGTTGTGGTTTTAATTTCGTTTATTTTGTTGTTGTAAAAGATGGACGAAATTAAAACCATGACGAAATTTTTCACATACCTCCTAAAAAGAACACCTTAAGTATTTTCAACGAAATTTTATTTCAACGAAATCAATTTATTTTCAAAACAACGAAATTTTAGCCCAACGAATATTTCCGATTCTTCAGTACCTTAATTGAAATTGAATTGAATATATATATATATATATCTGTAAATGATTTCTTTTAAAAAACACAATTGTTGCAGGGATATAGGTATATACCTAGATTAACAAACATAAGTTGGGTGGAAACTACCTATAAAGTACTGCCCAACCGACATGTACACCACAACAACACAGTCAAATATACTGTTACACATAATACACAATGTTACACTGATTAAAGAATTAAATTTATGTATTATAAACTTGTGATTGTCATCGCCAGGTGAGAGCTTTCAGGTATACACTCATTTACATAGGTATGTACGCTTACCTGAGTGTAGTATGTAAATTTCTAGTCATTAATATATCATTGTAACAGATCATGTATAATGAATTCATTAACACACATGATGCATCTTATATATACTCTAAACCTTTAATAACAGGCCTGTTGGCTCAGAGGTAGAACATTTGCCTCGTGATCCGATAGGAACAAGTTTGATTCCCGGCCATGTCAAAACTAAGTTATCTTCTCCTAAGTGCTCAGCATTACTTGGTAGCAAAAGGACAAATTGGCTCGGTGTCAGGATAATGTGACCGAGAGAAGTATCATGTCAATTTGTCTGTGGTGTGATACTTCAGTGAGACAGCACTATAAAGTCAACATAAGTGCACACTGTCACAAGCAGACACTGTCTTGATATGACCTTGACATGACTTGAAGGGATGTTAAACCCCGATGAAACAAACAAACCTTAAGCAAATTAATACAACTATATCTTCAATTTCAAAACCAATTATTTTCTTTAAAAAATCCACAAAGAAATATGATAATCTAATAGTTGTTCATTTGGGTGTTATTTCTGGCTATTCGATCTGAAAAGTGTCTCAATAATAGTAACAAACTATAATGCTTACTTTAAATAGATCTATAGCTTTTTACATATGACTACTTAGTAAATATTGTACTACTAATTACAGACTTCAAATAAAAGGTTATGCTGTGTTATATATACTAAGTTATATCGAGTTACATAATTACATGGTCTTTAAACTTCTTGGTATTTTATCAATGACAGAAGATTTATCAATCAATAGCTGGACTATGGTCTCTATGTACATGACATTCCTCTGTCTGTACATTACATAAGAATGATATAATGAGCCAGGTATGGTGTTAAAAGCATTTACTAATGTCCAATGGCAAGGGTGGTGGGTTTTTCATGGTATTTCACGCCAGCAGATTCTGTGGTTTGTATATCATGGCATTTCAGCAGATTCTATTTGTGGTTAACAGTATAAGAGATGACTAAGTGAGGCCTTCAGATCAATGAACAACTAATAGACAATGTATTGATTCAAAATAGAACATCTATATTCACTGTTTGCCAACTATAAACAATTAGCACACCTTAATTATTCCTCTCATTATTGTCAAGCATTCAAAGTTCGATCTATGCATTAACTCTGTGGAATTTATCTTCAAAGAATTTTGCAGAACATTATTAGAACAATCAGTGTTTTGATCATGTCATAAATATTTAAACATATATTAATGACAATTTTTAGGTCTTTGTAATCAATTTGTATTTCCTCATTGAAATCAGGAACTAAACTTGAATGAAGAATTTACATGATTTCAATAACAAACTATTTGTTCATGATGTTTTATACAATATAAACTTATTAACAGAACTTTCTTCTCTAAATTAAAGTACAGCAGTGAAAATATTGTCAGAATTTGAGCTACTAAAGCCTTCAATTGTGCATTGTTTAAGAATTGAGAAGGACATTATGTCATGTTAATGACGTTTATCAGTTAAACTTGTTTTTTAACATAGAGCAAGCCTTTAATTGTGAATTGTTTAAGAGTGGAAAAGGACATTTGTTATGTTAATATTAAAGTTTATCAGTTTAACGTTTTAAACATTGAGCCAGTCTTCAATGTTGCATTGTTTGAGAACGGGGTGGGCATTTGTAATGTTAGTAAAGTTTTGTGTTTTATCTCTGGGAAATCAGCAATAAGTTGCATGTATACATGCAATGAATATACAATAGTCAATAAGAACCTAGCTGACAGACAGTTATAGCTGTTAAGTTACTTAGTCAAGTTACAAAAACACCCCATTCATATGCCTTTGTGCACAGTGATTCACAGAATTAATTATTAACGAGAAGCCCATTTTGATCAAATCTGATTTGGATCTTGAAACAAAAAGACAGAAAAACTACCAATGGCTTAACTTCTTTATTATTCATGCGGTGCATAACTACCTTGGTGTGAATGGAATGTGTGGAATGTCAAAAATGCAATTTAGTGAATGGTTCTGAGGAAGCAATATCGGTACTGACAGAGCTCAATCACTGAATTAGTGCTAACAGTAGCAATAATTGATAATCTATTGATTAGTTCCATCCTAGTCACACAGACCTAATCATGCAGCCTCTCTAGTTCAACATTTAAAGCTCCTATTCTCAATGATTCAGATGGTATCAGCAGCACCAACGTCAACCCTAATTGGTGAACACCAAATAAGGAAGTAGCAGTTGGGGATGTTGATAAACGTGATGACAGCGTGACATCCTGTCACATGACTCTGTCTCCGTGAGTTATGGCCATTTAATAGCACAAAGCATTGTCACAACGATTGTGGTTCTATGAGTTAATTAAAAGTGAACTTTTCTGACTTAATCACAATTAGTATTACACAAAAAGTCTAATATAGGAGAAATCATTTTCTGTATTTCTGTAAGATATATATATATATAATGGTTTTTCCTTTATGAATGAAGTTCTAAGAACATTCAGCCACAAGGTTGATGCTTTTAATTGCTTACATATTAATATAACATAACAGTGGAAAGACCAGTTTTGTTATCTGATCAACAAGGTATGCTACTGTCAATTGTAGTGCACATTAACTCTGCACATTACCTGTATATTACCTGTATAGCTTTCAACATAAACCTGCTGCATGTTCAAGCACATTTTATAGCCCCTTCAAAGATAACCTATTAAATGTTTTATGCTACTGCAAGTTTAATATTAGAATATCTTAACTGATAAAAATACCTCAGATGGGCTGACACTTCCGCAATATACAAGCAAAGTGTCTTCTTGCATTCCATCATTTAATCAAATTCAATTTTAGATATATTTTTTACGACTGGTCATGGCGCATGATGAGTAATACCTGTACTGGGTGACGACAACAGTTAGCCATTGGTTTACATGTGATGTAAATATACATTAATATCATGATGAATTACATTATGGTGCATCCATAGTTAATTTATCACCGTGAAGTTTAAAGTGCACTTCACGTCCTTTTGAATTAATGAATAAGAAATGATCTTAAGGTTAATATTGTCAGGTAAGAAAACAAATGTTTTTTCGTTAATGAATTTAGTGACTTGTCACCTGTAAAGTTTTATTGTTTTGTCAGAGTAAGTGATAACATTTATGTGCTTCTATATATAGTCTGAAATGTGTTCATATAATGTACTGTTTATTTGTACTGATATAAATCTTCACAAACCATCAAATAAAGATCACATGACAGCAGATTTCCAAAAATCAAATCTAAATATAAAATATAATATCACCTAAAATATAAACATGTGATTGCCATGTGACTAATATTGAGTGATATTAACATTTACACGACGTCCTTAAAACTGTTTATATTTATTTTGTCCCATGACTATAACTGATTAAACAAGTTTTAATACATGCTAAAACCTATCTATAGATTTAAAATCTTAAGTTGATATCAAGGACAATGATAATTATAACTCAGGTAACACTGTATACATATAAAACATTTCATTGCAAGGTAAATCAATAAAATGTATTGACTGTTGCAGTGACAGATGTAAATGCTACCATTTAAAGTGGACCTATTGCATTCCACGCATAGCTAGGCCTTGGGATTCCCAACATATGGTTGAATATATGGCTATCATTGATGTATTTATATATAATGACAATAAAGTATTGATCAACAAGTCAAAAAATACATCTGTCTCCATAGTACAGCCTACTATTAATATATACATGTATGATGGATCAATTTTTCGTTGTTCGTGTATATATTTATAATTATGTACTTATAACTTATAAAATCTTCATTTTACTAGTAAAAGTGCTACACTCACATTACATATATATATATATATATATATATACTGGGTTGGTTTATATTTACCTATAACTATTGCAATGAACACTTGTCTATTAAATATAATTGATACAATTAGATCTATGGATTGAACATCTACATGTGTAAATATGATCGAGATTACATCAAACTATAACTACTGGTCATCTAGCCGGGAGGTCCGGCCAGAATTGACCACATATTTAAACATAATAAGTACACATACCCATCATAGCTTCATCACAATTCAAACAATTATCACAACATTCTTGACAAGAGAACGGCCATCATTTGACCATAAAACTGTCTCAATAGTCAGCCATAAATACTTTACATCTACACATAAACCTAGTTTATTTACAATCAGGTAATGGACTAGTTCACTGTTTCAACACTTAGCTGTATTAGGACAACATATATTTATTATTTCACTGCTACAAAGTGACCACATGTTGTGAAGCTGGAATGTACATGATGTATATATATATATACATTAATATATTAAACCTACTGTAAGTCAGGCCATTCACAACATCGGCAGGGGACCTTGCTTTACAATGTTACATTCAAAATTTTATTGTCACATTAATAATTCGGTACCTGACATGCCATTGAATATTTCACCTGGACAACAGGTGTGAAATACCTGAATCTTTTCATAGCTGGTTGAAGAAAAGTGTAACCAAATATTGTTGCAACCACCTGCAATTGTGAATACCAAACCAGATTTTCCATGCAATGAACATTTAATATGACAGTGATTCTAACGTGACTGGGGGATTCACTGGATCCAATCCAGCATGACAAATTTATGTTTTGCTGACATGGGAGAATATGTATATAAATCCTATATGTGGTAATAAGTATATAACTTCTATAGACTCATCATTAATCACCTAGTTTCTGCCCTATGATTATTATATTATAATAATGTTATAACCTGTATTTGAATTCAGCACATGTAATTTGAAGTTGCATGAGCCAAATTTCAATTTATTCACATAAAGTATGGTCATTGAAATGTTATGTGGTATTATATATCTATATATATATGTAATGGACTCGAATAGTCAAAAGTTTTTACATGACTAAAATATCACACTATAAATTTTATACTATGACATATAAAGTCCATATAGCTGACATGTACAAGAAGGAACAGAAAATATTGAACAAATAAGACATAAAAAGTCTATATGTTAAAATTGTTAGCTGTGTGTCTAATGAGACTAGATTTACAAATGGCATGTACAGGAACAAGGGACAGAAAATATTGAACAAATAAGACATAAAAAGTCTATATGTTAAAATTGTTTGCTGTGTGTCTAATGAGACTAGCATTACAAATGGCATGTACAGGAACAAGGGATAGTAAATATTGACAGATCTGACCTAATATTTGTACAAATGTAATACCAAGGCATGACACTTCTTACATAACTTCACACAACCTTAAAATGTCTAAAACATTAGACAATAGATGGTCTACCTTAATGTACCCCACAGCTCATCAAATAATACTGGTTCTAATATGCAATGCAAAAACCTTGAAACTATTGTATACCAGAAGCAGTTTAAGTAATTTTGCTGCACTTGCGGTTATGGGTGTTTAGTCAAACATTTAATTACCAACTTTTAAATATGTCTACTCCATGTACATGATCTTTACTAAATAGTCACTAAATGACCCCATGGTTTAAAACTGATCTGACCACACGAGGTAAGCTGAGTAAACAGACAACAAAAAACTTCCAGTTGACCATGAAAGATGACCTATGGCTATAGCATGTCCTGATAACTTGAACCGTTCTTTGTGGTTGCTCACTGGTCTACGTACATACGATTTTACAGTCCTTATAAGTACATGGACAATGCCAAGGATCACATTTCTATAGAACTTAGAAAAAGCTGTGGAGACCGGTGAGATTAGTTTATTTATTAATGAACTGATAGCTGAAGTGCTTTAGATATGTAAAAGATGTCTTTAATTGTTTGAAAACTGTCAGTTCGCTACCAGTACAAATATTGTATTGTAATAAAATCAAAACATATTGCCATGTTTTGTGTACTTATAACCATAATTTTTCGTAATCTTTCTGTCTGTAATCTTTTAAACCCACCCCATCACTTAATTTATATAAAAAACATATGAAACAGTTTCATTTTGCAACAAACAACTAAATTTGGCCAGAAATCAAATCTTGTTATACTAGCGTAACTGTAAAGGAAATTGCTTCTTTGGCATAAAGCGAGTTCTGTGGAAGCAATAAAATATAACCTTTTGAAGAATATGTGATATGTAATGGACCATGTTTCCATTCATAACAGACGTTTTATGATTGTTTCTTTTCCTCTTTAATTACATTTAACAGGCCAATGACTGCCAGTAGTACATTACTGTCTTGTGGCTGTATTAACCATTACCCCCATTAGGAAGCTAAGAAGGGTGTTGTTCCATTGTTTCTGAGGAACAATAGCACTTCAAAAGACATTTGTAGCCAGATGTTGGCTTGTCGTGACCTTTAGAAGACACTATATATCCCACATGACTGTACATTGATGACTACTGCAGTCTGAATCATCCCATTGTTTTCATCTGAGCCCTATAGAGCCATCATGAACTGTAATCTATAAGTTTAAGGGTCTACTTGTGAAACAAAAGGCTGCATGCAATCTTATTCATACAAAATAGACAGTTCTTGATTCAATTACATTTTTTTAAGAGATATATCCATTTCCCAAAAATATATATGAGATATTTCAGAAGAACAGTAATGGTATAATAACAGAAACCCGGAAGAATGATGACTAAATGATAAAATTATAAATTGTGACGCAAAAATCCTGATATTAAACTCAAGTCTACATATAAACCAAGGTATACCTACACATATCAGCACATTGTACATGTTATACATACATCTTAGTTTTTACTTTAAATATAACTTAAGGATGTAACTTTAATTACATAATTCAAGAAATTGTCTCCACTTTGTTATAATATTTATACAATAGGTACCTTCTCTGACATTCACTATATGTTGGTGGTTCAGTGAGGATAAGATCTGGATTTCTCTTCTAAGACGATTTAAGTCTGTTTCATCCTGGATCTTTGTCTTCTTGATGTACTTGATGGCCACCTACAAACAAATTAAACTTATTTAATACTTGTATAATCTTGTAAACAAACAAACCAATACAATACTTTAACATGGGAGTTGTGCTTGTTTCCTTTCTAATCACAACATAAGCTACTTACACTCGTCATGGGTACATTGCTACAAGGTGTACAGGGATTAGGAGATCCACTTATTATTATAAAGATCTACTCTTCGTTTTTCACTAATATTCAATTCAATTTGCATGCGATTATAGTTATGCATAAAATGTAATGTATACATTTCTTCTTTCTGCGGGTTTAACCCTACACATGACCAGTGTGTCAAACGACGAGGGTCAATTTTACACTTAATAAACTTGGGGTAAATACAGTAAATACTATATCTACTGGCTATACCACAATGACAGTGTAATTTTAACTGATTACACCTTATAACATGTACATGTACTTGATCGGCTTATATTATACCTGTCACTTGGTACAGTACGATCTACTAATTTGTAAGTATCATGTATATCAACAGTCTTTAGGCGTTATATGACTAGACAAAATTAGCCTGTCTCCGTTAACTCGCGGATCAATTAAATATCGATCTTCACTTATATCTCCCCAGATTGAAAATTGAATTGAAGGGAGTTATAAATATACTTTTAATGTATAGTTTATGTATATTGGTGATAAACCATGCTAATTAATAAAGAATTTGATGGATATCTGCTTTTTAAATTATAGCATATTATAATTATAACAAATTAAAATTCCACTTAAAAATACACAAATCTTGTCATTTAAATCCTAATTCAAACACTTGATCGTATTAATAATAAATCTGTGGAAGTATGCAAATTTTATTAAATTATTAGTCTTTTCTCCTATTTTGTTGCAGGATTTTGCTCCAATCTAAATGGCTTTACGTATTGACAAAGTTAGGGTGTCGTGTAGACCTATGAATTCAGTTTAGTCTCCTCTTTTATCCGTTACTTTAAAATGAAGTTTGATTCTCAATACATAAAGCGACAGTATAATAGCTGTCACCTTCATGGGATTTAGAGGGACATTTAAATACAAATAATCTATAGCCAAGAAATTCTCATAATGTCATCCAATGTTTGAGCATAAAAGAAAAACTGACACAAAATAGCAATAAACTTAAGAACAGTCAGCTCAATGTTCAATACTTTCTTGATTTAATGTACAGTTAGAAATCCTTGATATTATATTTTACAGTCTACAATATCTTCTTTGATTTCTGTTTATTTACTTTCATAAAATGTTATGTGTTTTGAGTTAAAACCGCAACTTAACATTCAGTCTTCTTTTTATATTGAACTAAAAATACATCTACAACAAACCACACATCAAACATGTGATTAAAGTTGAGATTACGGTCTTTTGAAATTTAAAAATCCTGCACGATTTTAATGAAAGTCATACAACGCCCCTATTCTTATATCGACTTTGAGTATTGATTTTATAAAGGGACTCTACGCTATTAACAGTGTGGTTACACGAAAGTATGCCTGGAATTCATTTTAACTTGATTTTTAGAGACTTAAGTACAAAATATTTAAAGAATTCATATTTCTTAACATTTAGAAATATCTGTATATATATCTAAAAGGGCAAAAAACCTCAATGAAAATTTCCAAAAAAATATTATTACATATGTGTAATTCTAAAAATCTTCTGCAATCTCTAGATATGTGAGGTATTTAATTAATAATTGCAGACATTTATGACTTGTGAACATAAACCTGTGTTTAATACAAGCAAACAATCGTGTATCAGGACGTCTAGTCTATTCCTGACTAATCATTGCCAATAATACATTGTCGTAGGCAGATATTATCTCCCTAAGATCAAATAGTTTTAATAACCCTGATATTAATATGTGTATGTTTACAGCTGATCTTATTGTTCTTACAGAAGACACAGATTAACAAAGAGACATTTATCTGTCACGGGAACAATTACTTATATCTTGTGAACACCTACGGTTTTTACCTGAACCATTGGTCATATTTAGCGAGATGGCTTAAATCCAGATCACTAGTACAATACTGTGGTTTATAGATAAAGAACGTTACCTTGGGGTTAGAAAATCTAAAGACTCTGATTCATTCCTAGAGACAACCATGGTGATTTAACACAAATGTGGTCAGATCAATATCAAACTAAATTATAATATGAATAAATGTTTAAAAAAGGTCTTAATATTTGGAATGCCTTGAATTTCTGTTACTTGTTAGTCATAACTATGAATGATGCTTCTAACAAATGACCTATTTCTGAAGTATTTATTTCACCTTTTGTAAATTTAGGTTGCAACTTAAAGACAAAAAATATATATTTTACTATTATAAGTTTTAAAATTCATGTACTAAATTATACACCTTTGAATTCAATGTTGATGGCTAAAACAAACATTGTGAAGTTGTAATTTTTTTTATTAATTCTAATTACAATTAAATTACTAAAACATTTTCTTGCAACTTTTTGTGAATCATTTCAAGGACACTTATTTGTATGGAAGTTTTACATGCAGGTTTTTCATGGTACATTAACGATTTAGAATTCTTGAAGCCAGGTGTTCTTGATTCAGGTGTAGTCACTGCTTATCAGGTGATACACAGGTGGAACATCACATGACAAGATTACATAAACATAAACAATTACAATTGATATCGATCCTCCTTGTTTTTTGTTGCAACTATTTATAACACATACATATAGGACATTCTCAACGCTAACTTTTTATCATGGATATCATATCAATCTATCCGACACGATTTAAAAGACTCAAGATGATTTAGAAAATAAACATGGACACTGTAGGATAATGCACCTTATATATACTTGTAAATAACATGTATATAATTTAAAATCTTTTAGAATATTTCTGTCTATTACTTTTCTAATATGAATTACCTGTATATCAGGCTAACTCTGTTGGACACATATGTATGGGGTCAATTTTGAATTAAACACAAATTTACCAGAAAATTAACTTTCACAACTTTGACACATAATTTACAATTACATTTATACCATCTATTCATTCTCAAAAGGTGGATAAAGGTCAGCAATGCTAGTACATTCCTAACACATAGATATTTTAAGAGCTATGAGAAAGTATTTGGTGCCCCAAGGAAGGTTGACCTAAAGTTCTTTATGTATCCAAACATTGACAAAGTCAGTTAGGCAATGCCATTTAAAATACAAAGAAACCTGGATGGGTCAACTTGAGATGACCTTCCTTATAAAGAAGTGTCCCACTGATCGGCATCTATAACCTGTTCACAACCTGTTTTACTGCCTTTATTCCAATCTGGTTTTTAATTTCACATAATGGTCTCTAATTTATATACTCAAAATATTTTCTTATTCTTGTCATATTTTTAAAAATACATATCAATGATGTAGGCACAAAATACATTCCAATCGGAATGTTCAATTAATGTTCATGTATTTTTAAAATTCCTAGTAAGCTTGTTTTAGAAATTAACTTTAAATTAAATAATTGTGTTTAGTTATATCTTTTATGTTTAAAATAGAAGTTAAATTTATTACTATATATATACTACATCAAATGTTGATTTATAATGACCAACATTGAAATGAAGTCCTTAAAAACATCAAGATCTTAAAATTATACTGTCCAAATTTAAAAAGCAAAGATGTGTAACAATACATAATCATGTACACATATTTAAGGTGTTAACCCGAGTGTATACCTGCACAGGTAAATATTTATATACCTGGTTATTTACAAGTTTTCTGTCCCTATTTTTATTTAAAGTGTTAAGTCCACTGTTCCATAGTTACCACCAGTGATTGATGACTTTTTATCGTGGTACAAAATGAGTTTAACTTGATAACTTTAAAAACCAACATGACTCATCTGAATCATTTACGTCATAAAATGTCTACATTTTTAACTGTTATTGTTTTTGGTCTGTGACCTTTTCAAAACTTTAATAAAATGCAGTACATACATTATGTGCACTTACTCTTTTTTTTGATGAGTCTGATGAAATTCCATATTTATTACCACCATACATGCATTAAAGCATAGAATCACGATTAACAAAATACACAGACATTTTTATTACATGGTTTGTGGTGTTGAGTTTTAAAAGAACATGTACATGTAGATATTTGATTTTTTTCAGAATCATGATGATTCACACATGCAGATAAAATAGTTTGATATATAAGTGGTCTCCAACTCCCTTGGGGTATATATACTACTTTTCCTTAAACATGTTAAATACTGGGAAATAATAACCAATAAACATAATACACATTTATTTCTGGACGCTGTCATCTGAACGATCGTGAGCAATAAAATGAATAAACAAATGTGGTAACTACATGTACTTATCTTGATTCATATGATTGGTATAAAAAAAAAATGATGTTAAACCGCGCGAGTGTGTTATTATACTAGTTAGGATCCTTCACTCTAGTGAAACAGACATCAACCTGTCAAATTACTAATCACCTGTGTACAGGTAGGCATCATGCTGGTCTGTACTAATCAACTCTGACATGAGAATATACATCACTTCCTAACTACCTTACGGCAATTGTCTACAGTCTTAATGTCACTATATATAGACAATGACGAAATTCGGAAATTGTTTCTTGATTACATCATTATTACAAAAGGAATATCACAAAAAGAAACTTCAGTTAAAGTTTTATTTAAATGTTTAATTTTAAAAATTATGAAATTAAAAAAGTATCAAATTTTCAATTGTTAATTGCCAATATGTCTGAATGTGAAAACTGTTTTACAGTTAATGTTAAATTAATACAGAAGAAATTAAGAATATATGTAAAAATATTCTCACAAAATATTCTTATTTTTTAAAAGTGAAATTGAATACACATTAACAATGTACTATAGCTCAGGGGTGTACAAATATTTTTTCAGGGCACTTGTCCGAGGACTAAGCTGACTTGAAAATTCACTTGTCCGAATGATTTTTTCACTTGCCCAACGAAGTGATTACAATATTAAAT
>JAUMGZ010072124.1:0-18382 GCA_032359645.1 Pododesmus macrochisma | reverse complement strand
AGAATATTTCACCGATATAGCGACAAAAGACCAAAGGAGAAAAACCAAAAGATAGGACAGGAAGAGAAGCGACGACAAGAACGGGACATAAATAGAGATAGTTCAGGAAGAATGATGAGCTCATGCAACGCTGTTTCCGCCTACTCTTATCAAACTTTACATAGGGATCTTTATCGTGCCAGGGGGTCATAAATTCCCTGTACACGGAACCGCCAGCTTAGCGTCCCCTCCGAAGGACGTGCAGATCTTTGTCTCTGGCCTCTACCCTTCAACCTATCTGACTTTGGTGACCCTACCAGAAACACAAGTTCCCGCCAGCATAGCTCTCCAGGTCATCAAGACACTCAAACCTCCCTACTGCGATAAGGTGTCTAGCACAGGGAGGGACGGCATCCACTGAGATAATAAGTATAATTATTCTAACGTATAAACACACCAATGCAAGATATATTTTCCTTTATAAAACCCATTTCAGTTTATTCTGGGGGTGACTTTTTGATGAGTCGGTTGTTTGTTTGGGAAAATCCTTTGCTCTGTCGATCCTTTTAAAACAATGGATGTTAAAAACTGTGGAATTACGGTAGACAGTAAAAGATGAATATTGCTCACAATAAGCCATTATTTCAAATGTATTAAAGCTTATATCTTAACCTTAGTAGGTCACCCAAGTCAGACAGGTTGAAAGGTAGAGGCTAGACAAAGATATGCACGTCCTTTGGAGGGGACGATAAGCTGGCGGTCCCGTGTACAGGGATTTTTAACCTCTGGCACGATAAAGATCACTATGCAAAGTTCGATAGAAAAGTAGGCGGAAACGCCGTTGCATGGCCTCGTCCTTTTTTCCGAACTATCTCTATTCCTTTTGTTTTCCATTTCTGTATCCGCTTCTCTTCCTGTCCTATATTTTGGTTTTTCTCCTCTAGTCTTTTGACACAATATCGGTGAAATATTCTGGACGTGACGTTAAGCCCTTATTAATTAAACAAACAAACAAACTTAACCTTAGTATCGAGTGGTAATTTGAAATTAGACTATTGTCGCTGTTTCGTGACAAAAAGAAACAGAAAAGGCATTATCCCTAAACTCACAAAATATATAAGATAAAAGACAATTATCTTTAGCAAAAGTTTAAAGTGAATCATTGCATGATTGAAATTATCGTACCCCTTGTCTTTCTACGAAGTATGTCAATCTGATCCTAAGTTATTTGAAGAATGATTTGTACATGCATGCAACACATTATCTTATAGTCGTATATTTCGACAAACTTAACATTTTTTTTATGTTCTTTGTTTTTGCTCTTATTTCTACCTTTATGTCATGCATTTGTTGTTCATTTTTAAATTAAAGGGAAACAATTTTTAAAATTATTCTCTGTATTTGACCTAGTTCGTATGTATACATGTAACATCCATGTTGTTCAATTCTTAGTTTCTTTTTAAACTCAATTCCAAGGGAGGCAACCTCCATTTGTTTTGTAATGTCTTGTTGACATATGATAACATCGTACTACAGTAACAGCATGCAATTATAACACGTGTAATTTTATTTTTTGTTTTTATCTATATGTAGTTGTACATACCTTTTTTGCAATGTAACACTTATATATGATATTGTTTTTGTGTGCGAGAGTAGACTACTATATCATTAAGAGGTGTGTGTTGTGCCCCTTTTGGTTGCGTAGCTTTGATTTATCTCGGTATTGTCTATTCTAGATTTATTTCCCCTTCCGGTCCACTGATTACGGTTGATTGAGCGAGGACATTTTACTCATTTGGTTGATTTGACGTCATTTAAAAATTCAGTTTTATAGCTAATTCTGGTGGTGACTTTTTGATTAGGCTATTACTGGTTTTTCAATATCCTTTGTTTTGTCCATCCTCCTCCATTTTCTTCTCCTTTTTTATTTGTTTTTAATATGTTGAAAATTTACAGGATTACGGCCGACGGTAAACAAAGCTTATAGCGCAACCTTATCCATTATTTAAGATGTGTTGTAGCTCAAGTAGCGAGTGGAAACTTGAAATGAGACCACTGTGGTTTTCCCGTGACAACACAACTCGTAAAAGGCATTTCCCAAAAAAACTCAAAAAAATATTTCAAAGAAAACTACCTTTAGCAAAAGTTTAAAGTGAACCATTTCTTTTTTTCTCGGAAAATATCTTGCCCCACGTCTGTTCAACAGACTATCACAAACTAAATAACAACTTGCAAGTGCATGTATTATAATAACACATGTGTAATTAAATGTTTTCGTTGTTATCTTTATCTAGTTGTTCATACCTTTTTGCATTGTAAAACTGATATATTATATTGTTTGTGTGCGAGATTAGATTACTGTGTGGAAGCAATTTATGTATAATATTATAATATGTTTATTGTGATATTTACAACCTCATCCCCTTTAGGCTTCGTAGCTTTTATTTATCGATGTCTTGTCTTTATTAAAATCATAAAATTATTTTCTCTTAGGTGTCAATTGGTGACGGCTGATTTGAAGCTAAATGTTGAATGTGGGACGAAGATCTCTCACACAGAGTATTGGTTCGTATAGATGATATGTTTATTGGTGGCATTTTCCAGTTTGCAATACGTTTAAAAATTCCTGTTTTGACTACGCGCACATTTAAAATTTTGGCAAGACAATTTTTTGTATTATTGTTAGGATATGGATTTTGTACATTATAACAATCGTGAATTTTTTTGTCTCACTGTTTCCCCTTTGGCTCTGTAGCTTTGATTTACCGAAGTCTTGTCTATTCTAAATTAATTTATAAATATAATTAATTCCTTATAAAACAGTATGAATAGGATCTACAGAACGAAAGCCATTGACAAACAAACAATAACTGCGTCAAACAATGAAGCACCGGAATGTAATTAATTGAATCGACTTCACACAATCATCAAGACTACCATAAGAAAACCACAAGAATATATTATCGACAAAACAAAGGCTATTGACTAACAAACAATAGTCTCATCAATTAGTCATCCGAATGACGTACTAACAGAAAAGAGAATTTAAAAGTGATGTCAAATCAAACAAATGAGTGGGAGGAGCTTCCTCATGACCTTATGTCAATCTATGATCGAAGGGGAAAAGAAATTTATTATACAATGCACAATACCTAGATAAATCAAAATGAGAAAGGGAATCCCGATGTTTATAAAAGATACAAACCACATCCTTACAATAATATAAAAATGGTCTTGTCAAAACAATTTAGATGAACAACAGTCAAAATATAAAAAATAAATGTATTAAAAAACTCTTTTTCTCTGTTTTACCGCCAACCTAACTGCTGACTACTTGACTAAACTAGATAATTTATTGGACAAAGTTATAGACACTCACGTTCCTGTAATCAGAACTGGTTGCCCTAATCAAGACTTGCTTTTGTTATCGCCTTATAACAACTGACTAAAGGAGAACTTGGAAGTCTAACTACTTCCCGGACATTCGGTTTCGCTTCTGTTTTTTTTTAATTGAAGTTCGTGATGTTTCCCTTTTAAGTTAATAATGGCAAATTTGTTTTTTTTTCTGTGTGCGTCCTAATTTCCCCTTACTTTGCCTATAATCATGAACTCACGTTTTTGAATATAGTTTTGTTTTCATGTATTTACTACTACAATTCCGAATATATCTTGAGGTAAAAATGAAGGGGGTGGGGGAAGTACATGATCAAGAGCTAAGGCTAACAAACACGGGGGTTAAAAACAGTAAAAATATGGATATTCAAATATATACGTCAAATCCTATATCAAAAACTTAAATCAAAACAAACTGTTTGGGAATTGTGACGGTTTACTTCTATTCTTAAGAATATTTATTTTTGTATTCCTATGTAAAGCTTTGTCTTTTAGTAATAATAATAAAATAAAAACAAGACGATTAAAAAAAGAAAAAACAAAGACATACGTCCATGACCATTGGCAAAAAAAAGGAAATAGTTGGACGCACAAAGAAAAAAAACCCATCAAAATACACTTATATTGAATAACGAAATTAGCAATAAGACATCCTTCTCAATCAGACTATGTCTGTAAGTGAGCTGATTGTTCTACGAATACATTTGCTATGTTGTGCAAACCTTGTGAAAAGAAATACGGATCATAAAGCGGGTTTTGCAAACTTGAAGTTAGATATGATGATTCAGGGAATATTAATGCCAGAAATTTGGTATAATCTTATTTTCACAAGCTTATATGAACAAATGTAACTAAATATGAGTAGTTAAAGTAATCAAAATACACATGCACTAAGCCCTCGACTGTGCAATCACGGGAAATATCTCCTGTATGTGTGATATTCTTTTTACATCTAAGGAGCAACGGAAAATCAGGTAAATGGAAATTCAATAAATAATTGTGAATCACAAACCACAGCTTGTTTTTTTGTAGACTTTTAATATAATAATATACTAAAATGCGGATTAAGTGTATTCTTTATGAGTTTAGTGTTGACTATATCATATTTTACCTTTAAAGTTACATACACATCAACGAATATTAATTATTGCTTGGATAAACATTTATTTTCAAAACGGGTATTTGTATAAAGCATGAAAGGTTAGTAACTTTTTGTTAATTAAACATGAAGCTCATGTATCTTCACCAAGTTACCGAATTTTTAAAAAAAGTAACTAAAATGTATAATTTGGGGCGAATTATAAATGACTGACAGACGTTGATTTTGGACAATATCCCCAACTCGTCTTCACGTGGGTATTGCTCGGTACAGGTATTTACACAGTGCTGTTGGTTTTGTTTATGTTTCCGAACGGTCGCTGAAGACGTTAATCTCCACATATCACTTTGTTTATGTTATCGGGCAGAGTTCATTCAGTGATATAGGTGAATCATGATACTATTTTACATTTGTTTGTTTGTTTGTGTTAAGGACTTATTGTTCGATCAACAGCTTAGATCATTTACGGACATGCCAGGTTTACTGGTGGAGTAACCGGATTCTGACGACCTACGGCAAGTCACTGGCAAATGTCTCACACAAGGCCGCCCAGACGGCAATCGAACCTAGTAGGTGAAAGGGTATAATGATTACAGTCGGCGACATGTGTGCTAAGAAGTTATGAATTGTATTAGGCGTTTTTGACTTGTACGGATTTTCCCTGGCATTGGTGCTGTTTTTAAACTATGTCGCTGTCCACCCCTACTTCTTCTGAATACTAATGAGAGAAAATGGGCGATCAGGATACGGGTCTTCATGAATATTCCAATATTTCGCAGGCTTAAAACCTGGCATCTAATGTATTAAAAACATTCTTTTGTGACAGATCATCTTATTATAGCGCTATTATAATTATTTCGTTTTATTGAAGTAATTGCTTTCATCGTTCTGGGGTGTGTATGTAACTTTACCGATAATAGTCCATAAACATGATGTTTTTGTTCAGCTGTGTGGGATACGAATACAATATATTCAGGGCAGCACGAAGACACGAGATTTTTCTAATAATGATACTTAATAATTAAGTTTCGCTTCTAGTTTTTTTTATAGAAGTTCGTGATGTTTCCATTGTTAGTTAATAAATGTATATTTGGTTCATTTTTCTGTGTGTGTCCAACGTTTTCTTATTGTTTGCCAATGTCCATGGACTTACGGCCTAGAATATCGTCTTGGTTTTTCGATTAACTATTATAAATATTAATTAATAAACAAGTCTTACTGACATTGAAAAAGGTCATTTATTAAATTAAATGACGAAACATAAAAATGTGCGCCATAAAACATGAAAGAAAGTGATAAGTATACAATATTTCATAATATTTTACGGGTATAATAAAGGTAGAAATTACACATATGAGGTGATAAATAAACTTAATCTGTGTTTTTTGTTAGTAATTGTTGGTAAATAAAAACCTGAACCGATATCCTACTTTATATACATTGATACACAATACCAATAAACAAATGAGATATGAAATGTCTGTTCGTACTCTGTACAATGGATATTGTCGTGTATAATTTATAATTACTTTATTTTATCATACCATTATTTTTGATGGAGGTCAACACAGCAAATATTTTAAGTTTTTTAACCAAGCTTTGTAATAGTTTGTTGTTATTAAAGTTAAGATCAAAATAAGCGTTTCCTTTTTCTTGCTGTACATAACCTAAATAAGAGAATATACATAATTCATCCAACAGAATATATGTACTTTTCCCATAGTATATTTTGAAAAAAGCGATGTATCAAATATATATAGTTAGATCCAAATTACACTTGCATTTTGCGTCCGTTTCTAATGTTGTATTGTTATCTAACATAATATATATCCATTTCCAATAGTATATTTCAAACGAATCGATAAAGAAGAAGCTGTTGGGGATATTGTACCATTATTCAATAAAATGAATGCATGTTATATATAGGTAGAGACCAGTATGAATTACAAATTACACTTGTGTCATGCGTCCGTTTCTTATATTTCATTGACACGCGATGCACATAACAAAGAAAAGGAACCAATCGTCGAGCATTTGTTATACTTCTGATAAAATGCTTCCAGCTTGTTAGCTGCTTTTAAATCCATTACCACTTTAATAGCAGATGTAATTTCGTCATCAGTAGCACATGACCAGAATGAATCTAAAGCCCTCCATTCTGGTTGCAGAGGAGCCTCTGTGTCTTCATAGTCGTCAATCCAGTCGCTTTCTAGGTACGGCATTGTCGTTTGACACTCGAGAGCGTTCTTTAAAAGCATGTTCTGAAGAATTTGAAGAGTCGGATGTCGCAACTGGTATCGTTTTAAGGCTTCGGGTACTAGGTGACAGAACCAGAGGGCTTCAATTTGTTCCTGCGTACAATTTGTGATGGTGACAACGCCCCCAGGTTTAAGAACTCTCCAGATCTCTTGCATAGTTTTATTGATAGTTGGAAAGTTCATGCCGTCAGGTGTAGGTTCTAAATGATGAATGACCTTGAGAAAGATAATAACTGATAAAATATAACTCTGCTGACGACGACTGGATTGCCCAAAACATGTATCTAGAGGAAGACGTGCTAATTTTCCCTTTTTACTGGGCGCACACCTAATACTTTGAAAGAACATTTCTATAGTATTGTTATAGCGTGGTTGTTGTCCTTTGTCAACAACTGGAACCACCACCCTTCTTTGTGACTGTGCAGCGTTGATTTATTGAGGTCTTGTCTATTGTAAAAGCAAACAATCACTTTGTCCTGAACGTCCATTGATGACGGTTGATTCGAAATTAACTCGGACATGAAACACGGGACAAGATTCTCTCACACAGAGTATTGGTTCTTTCTTCTTATAGACAGAATGTTCATTTAAAGCATGTTTCAGTTTGCAATGTGTATAAGTCAAAAGTACAAACGCACAAACCGAGGCGTACTCCAATAAAAGGAGAAATCATCTGTGTGAGAGGCGTTTGATCAAGATTCAATTTCTTGCTACATAACTTTCAATAGTAGTTTAAACGAAAAAAAATAGTTTTAATCGAATAGGACTTTGACAATTAAGGCTTCGAAGCTAAAGGGGACGCATAGAATCCTCGTAATTGCATGACGCCTAATATATTGTACAAAAAGAAGAAATAGGATCAGCAAACAAAGTTATAGATTATTAACTAATAACCTTATCAAAAGACACCATCAGAATATACGCGAAAACTATAACGGGAATTTGAAATGACCTCAAACCATATTTAGTAGGAAGACCTCGCTCATAGCCCATACCAAAACTAAGAATCGAAAGGGAAAATAAATTTACAAGACCTAGACATATCAAAGCTTAGAAGCCAACAAGGGGGGTACCTATGTAAATAAACTCCTAAAACCTCATCCCTACAATAGCATTCTCTAGACAGCACCCGTGTGTATGCCAAAGCTTAATGTGTTGTCTTTAAGATTGACATTCGATGTTGCTTTGTTTGGACAACATCAAGAGATAAACCTAATATTGACTTGACATTCAATGTTGCTTCGTTTGGACACCATCGAAAGTTCATTCTCATAATGACTTGACAATCGATGCTGCTTCGTTTGGACAAACTTCAAAAGATAATCCTTATATTGACTTAACTAGCTCCAAACAAACTGTGCATTAGTTGCAAATGTCAATTCTATAAAGATTTTATCTAATCTGTTCTATAATTCTTTAACAATAAGGTAACTACCTCAAAGCCTCATAACAGAAAAAGTATTATATTTAAACGCCGATAGCAGCCGACCGTTACTACGGAATGAAGAAGGCATCGTGTTTTCAATGTGAATTGAAATAACTTTACTTCAATTGCCTGTCGCGGCTTATGTCGGTAAGATTGTAAATATACAATATAGGTATCATAGTACACAGCACTGATATTATAAAAGGACCTGTGTCATATAGATAACACATAGTAAGAACAAAACGTTATAGAGGGATTTTTGCCATACAAAAGTCATACAAATAACTGATTCTTAATATTACTAACCATATTCATCATCAGCGCATCATAAGACTGGTCTTCGAATGGAAGGTTTGGTAAAACTCCTTGTTTAATTTCCAAAGAAATTGGAATTTTGTTTTGGATCTCCTCGATTTTAGCTTTAGCTTTTGATAACATTCCCTCACTAGCGTCAAACAGAGTGATATTTCTCACTCCGAATTTGACCATCTCTGTTGCGTAATTTCCTGTACCACATCCAACATCAAGCAACTTAATATCCTGTTAAAACAGAGATAGAATAGTAAGACCAGTATAAATGAAACCATCTTTCAGACAAGATAATAGTAAAATATAGCAAAATTCAGTTTATTACTTGGTACAAAAATAAATAGTAAATTTAAAAACTGTATAATCACCTAGATCTACTTAGAACAGCGTTGAATACTATTATGTGTTATTATACCTTATATTTGTAACTATATCCCCGAGTAGTTAACACGTTTCAAATGTCATACTGCTGTGAAATTCGATGTTTTATTAACTTAATTTATTAATGCGCATACTTTTTAAGGCACTATTTGATTTTTTTCTGTATAATAAACAGATTATGACCGTGTAATCATGTTGATATTAAACATTTTTTGCCCTGTTACTAGGGTGATTTGGAGGTCTTTTTACCGCTTCGGGTAAATAAACCCTCAACACATCCTACTTACGGGGCGATAAATTGTTTATTATACGGAAAATAAAACAAATTAGGACTGAAACAGTTTGCGCAATGGACTGCTCCAGATTGATAAAACATCGAATCTCACGACAGCGAGCGCTTCAATGAGATTCGATGTTTTATTTCCCGGCCATGTGGTAGAGTTTAGCCATTCAGCGCTACTGTTACGTCAATGAGGTATAATAAAAAGGTTTATTTACCCTTAGCTGCCATATTCCCCTCGGCCTTTGCCTTTGGGAAATATAACCGCTCCGGGGTAAATAAACCTTCATATTACTCTGCTTACAGGCCCATACATCTATAATTATTTTTCTTTACTTGACTTCTGGTGTCGATACTATATTAAGGCACCAACAAGACTTATTATGTGTATTTTCTATGTGCGTCTCGCACTTTCCTTTTTTGTACTCTGCTTACAGGGCCATACATCTATAAATATTTTTCTGTGCTTGGTGTCGATACTATATTAAGGCACCGACAAGACTTATGTGTATTTCCTATGTGCGTCTCGCGTTTTCCTTTTTTGTTTTGCCAATGCCAATGAAACGGCTTTTTAGTATCGTCAGGGGGTGTGTATTTATTGCGAGTGAGAAAATATTAATAAGAAAACCTGTAAAAGTTTTCCAGTATGGGTTTGAAGCATGTTTGCTATTACGTCAGCCGCAGCCGGTCTTCTTCCCGTGTCATATTTCTTACATATGACGTCATAATCTGTGAAACTACTCATCTTCTAGTTTATTAATGTCTGAAAATAAAAAGTTTAGATTAATTTACGTTTTAAAATGCATATCAAATCGAACATATCGCCTATCATAAACCTGCTCATGGGAGTTTTCAGAATACAAGGAATTTCCCGTTTGCTTTTTGACGTACGTGAAGTTAGCAGTGGATTGGAGATTGAAGATTGGATATTCGAATATCCAAATCACTATCAGCAGTAGATTGGATTTTCAAATTTAGCAGTAGATTGGATATTCGAAAAATGCGAATGTTTATAAAAAAACATTTTTATTAATTATATATGTTATAAACAAAAATGTGTGTGTGAGTACAACAAGTGGTTGCGTGCGTGTGAGTGTAAATATTATGATGTATTCATGGATATATTAAGTAATTCTTTTTTGACCAATTTTCGGACTTTCATACGGCCGAATCTAAAGCGGACCCGGGGTCCCGGCTTGGTCTGAGGGACTCTCGGTAGTCTTCCCTACAATACTATAGACTCAAATGTTTGGCACAATTGACTTTGGTCCCCCTAGGGGTCCCCGAAGTATGTAAGTCTTTTTGGATATTCGCTATTTTGAACCTTTTTTGAACTTTCATAGGACCCAATCTGAAGTGGACCCAGGGTCCAGACTTGGTCTGAAGGACTCTCAGTAGTATGTCCTACAAGACTAGCAAACCACATTTTTGGCACAACTGACTTCGGTCCCCCAAGGGGTCCCCGAAGTATGTAAGTCTATTTGGATATTCGCTATTTTAGACCTATTTTTGGACTTTCATAGGACCCAATCTAAAGCGGACCCGGAGTCCAGACTTAGTCTGAAGGGCTCTCAGTAGTCTGTCCGACAAGACTACCAACTCACAGTTTTGGCACAATTGACTATAATCCCCCAGGGGTCCCCAAAGTATGTTAGTCTATTTGGACATTTGCTATTTTGGACCTATTTTCGGATTTTCATATAGGGCCCAATCTAAAGCGGACCTGGGTTCCAGACTTGGTCCGGGGGACTCTCATAAGTCTGTTTTTTTAAGACTACAGACTCAAACGTTTGACACAACTGACTTTGATACCCTCAGAGGCCCCTGAAGTGAGTAAGTCTATTTGGATATTCGCTATTTTGGACCTATTTCGGAATTCCATAGGGCCCAATCTAAAGCAAACCTAGGGTCCTGACTTGGATTACGCCCTATGAAAGTCTAAAATAAGATGATATATGACAATTATCCAATATTACTTGTTCCAAATATTTGAATCTGTAGTCACGTAGGGCAGACTACCGAGAGTCCCACGGACAAAATCTGGACCTCAGATCTGCTTTAGATTGGGTCCTATGAAAGTCCGCAAATAGGTCCAAAATAGCGAATATCCAAATAGGCTTAATAACTTCGGGGGACCCTTGGGGACCAAAGTCAATTGTGCCAAATATTTGAGTCTGTAATCTTGTAGGGCAAACTACAGAGAGTCCTTTAGACCAAGTCTGGACCCCGGGTCTGCTTTAGATTGGGTCCTATAAAAGTTCAAAAAAAGGTCCAAAAGGGTGAATATCCAAAATAGACTTACTCAATATATCCATGAATATATCATAAAATTTACACTCACACGCACGCACACACTTGTTGTACTCACACACACACACATGTATATTTATCACATATATATTTAATAAAAATGTTTTGTTTTAAAAATCGAATTTTTCGAATATCCAATCTACTGCTAAATGTGAAAATCCAATCTAATGCTGGCAGTGGTGTGGATATTCGAATATCCAATCTCTAATCTCCAATCCACTGCTAACTTCATGTACATCATATATAATGATAAGTTGACTGTATGTGTGTGTTAAACAGTCATGTATGATGATCAGAGTACTTCTGATGCATATAAAGCCATGAAAATGAAAAACAGATCGTATGTGCACTATATAACCATATAATATGATAAGCAGACTTTTGTTGCGCTATATAGCCATACGTGATGATAACAAACGGTAGATGCGCTATTAAATCAAATTATCTGACCCTCACACTGCTTATTTTCAGTTTTTGGAATTTTTGTGGAAGCAGACTAGAGTCAGAACTCCCTAGATGGAAAGTAGGAAAATGCCGCCATGTACAGACCTGTGACGCTGGTTCCTTCCTCTGTTCTCTTGACATGGCAAATTGTTTCTTTTGCACGTATGGCTTCATTAGTATTATTGTAACCAATATGCATCGTTGTGGCATTTCAAAAACGACATATAATTATTAATCCTATGACAGCTTTTTTTAACCGTGTATATATTTTCAGTTAAAATAGTCGAAGCCATTTTTGACTGAATCATGTTAGAAAGTCTCTTCCTAGAGAGTTCCAGTGTGCCTTGCATTTCTAATACAAGCGCTTCGTTGTATATGTAAATTACCGTCAATTCACGCGTGATTTCAGCCAAAGGTGGCTTCCACCAGTTTCACTACTAATGAACAAGATTGATATAGCAGCCGCAGCAGTACTTTGTGTAGTGTTGGGGTGTCATATCGATGACTGTATGTTATATTAATGTAAAACTATTGATAACTGCAGAAGAAATAATCGGTTACTTTGCAAACAGGGAAGGTATTTGCTATGTCTAGTAACGTCTTGATAATTCTCTTAACATTTTGTTTTTTTATCGGTTTTATTAAATACAATATACCTTCATTTTATAGGTGCTGACGCTGCAACGAAAGATGCCTTTCGGAATAAAACTATGTTTTATGACATTAAACAAGAAGGAGATTACATTATCATCAAATCTGAGGAGGAAGACCATCCAGAAATGACAGTTAACTGGAAAATAAAAATGGGCGAAGAACAGGAATCCAAAGACGGATTTGGAAGAGACTTAAAAGTAATAAAGATTACCCCAAAAGTGTATTTTTTGGTAGCTGGCTTAGGACGTGTGAAACTTCTTCTGAATTCATAATTCTTTTTTACATTTTGTATAATCACCATTCATCTTTTGTCATGTTATCGGCGAAATATTGTAATGGCGATATTCGGCTTAGTTCACAATGAATGGGTTGCCATAAAACGAATTCACACTGAGAGAGAGAGAGAAAAAAAAGACATAGGTAGACTGGTTCCCTCCTCAGCTACCTCCCCTTAGTACGCTACACAGTGGTTGTGAAAGTAGCGCAGCCCTGGCGGAGAGAAGTAACAAGCAGAGGGAACCAGCCTGCGTTTAGCACATGTGTAGCAGAAAACCCTAACTCCTTCGAAGATACCTGGGTTGGGTTATTTTTCTAATACAAGTTCGTGATTAATGTTTCTTTTTTAGTTGAATAATTGTATTTTTGCCGGGATTTTTTCTGTATGCGTTCCCTGTTTCCTTTAATTTTCACATGTACATGGTTTTAAGTCCTTGAATATCATCTTGGTTTCTTGTATTTCATACTTTATGCGTTATGAAAGAAAAAGCGTTCGATCTACATTAATTTTACACTATTTGCAAGTCGAAGTTTATTGCAACTTACATTTAATTGCAGTTTTCTCTGAAGTTAGACGGTGGTAAGCTTGTGGAAACTACAACCTATACAGATGGAAAAATGTTCACAGCAACGCGATCCATTTCTGGGGACACCATGACAACGGTAAATAAGGTTCTTCTTTTCTAGTAAATATTTTGTAAATTACCGGTTTCCCATTAAGATTTATGCGAATCTTCTCATAATCATGACCATATACAAACAAATTAATACGTGCTTTAATTATGCATATTTGAAACTTGTTCAGTGCTCAGATATACCATAAGGTTCATGTGTGCGAACAAATACATACAAGTATAAATATTTTAGCCATCATTTTTTGAGTACTGTTTTGAGTACTTGTAAAACTGAATTTTTTATTTATTTTTTCAGATTACGAAAACCGACGGGAACCCCAGTCCCATGGTATTGAAACTGAAAAAATATTAGCTACGATGTCCAACATATTACATGTATTAAATCCAATACAAAGAACGATCATCTTGACATTAAAATACTTCATTTAATAATCAGATTTTCTTCTTCATTTGTTCCCTTTTCTTTCCACTTTCATATCTCGAAATTTGGTAAATCCAGTAGTTTGTTTTAGCCACATAAAAATTGAGATATGGCTATTTATTTAAGCATTGAACTGCTTTCAGTTGGTATGCATAGGAGATATGAATGCCAACTGGACAAAGGCAAATTTAATGAAGCGCGCTAGCGTATAGACATACGTTTAGAAATTTAATAAATACACTTCATAGCGTTGTCGATCATCATAACAACCAACCGCCTAAATCAATTATTCATAAAATCCAAAGGAGTAAAATATATTTACAAAAGGAAATTGGAAGCCTATGAGCACATCGACAAATACATAAAAACCATGACAACGCTTATTCCAAACACACGTCATGTATGAACATGCCCACTGCGATCTTAATGCTGTGAAACCATTCTTACAAAAATATCCTGACCAGATTTAAATCTGAAGAACCACTATGGACATATCTATCAAATTACAATAACAAATTTAAACCTAAATAACCAGCATGAACATATGTATACCAAATTACCTGATCAAACCAAATTCATTAGAACTACGGACAAATCTCCTTAAGACCACCTCTTTTTAACAACAACCTGTCTTTAAAGGCCAGAATTCTTAGATCTCTTCCTTCATATTTCCATTAACTCGAACCTGTATTTAAAGGTCACCTGTCTATAAAGGCCACTTTTCTTGGTTCCCTTGAGTGGTCTTTATAAACAGGTTAGACTGAACCATCATCGTACCTACCGAATTGTCAGCAGGAACTTATTTCTAAAGAATTACCATGAATTCACATATCAAATATCAAGACTCAAGTTGATCATTGAAAATCACAATGAACTTTTCTACCAGACAACACTAACGGCTTAGGAACCACTATGCACATACCCACTTTAGCAATTTTATTAATTAAGATAGAAATAAATATAAATATAACATATCATGGCAACTTTATCATCAACAACGAAAGATTACCTTTATGAGCGTAAACAAAAGAACGCCGTAGCAACTGATAAGGAAGATCAGGAAAAACTACCCAAAAAATGTTGTCAAAGTGGCATGTTCAGAGATGATCAAGTGTTCTGTATAACAGACGTCTCCACGTGCCAACTGACGCCACTAGATGACTTCCGCCAACGTGAGCTATCATTTTAACTGTAAACTAATGGAGGAGGGTTGAAAAATGGTAAGGGGCAAAGCGGAAAGAACAAAGGCTTGAAAGGAACAAGATCCAAGCTGGAAATCATGATGACAAAGCTCAGACAAGTATACCTGTAGACGGGCTATACAGGACACTTCAAATTCTATTATAATTTCTTTAAATCCTTTTCAACATCGATCACTCCTTCCTAATGAGAAGTTCAAGATAAGCATTAGTTTAAACATAATTTATTGTCATATATACAAATGGATAAAGCAAAAGTTATCACAACTTAAGTAGCTTGCTCCAGTCACAAAAATTCATAAAATATACATTATGTCACGTGAGCAAAAATTCATACATACAATTTATATTTTAAAGAAAGGTGCAGAAAAGATAGGGTTACAGCGGAAAGGGATGGGGATGGGTAATTAGGTGAAGATTGATAAATATCTTTATTTTTACTGTTAATATAAATGTACGCTATTAGCGGTTAACAGTCATTGGGAAACGGTATGATGCCTACTCGAACCTTTTTGTTCTTTTGATGAATTGCTGCACACAATGAAATATATATAAATGATCATTCCAAACAAGAGTGTACTTAAGTTAAAATTTAAAGGACGAATGTTTGAAATAAATTTATGTAGTATGGTGTCCCTCAGGGCATTATACCTGGTTCAGTTCAGAAGGAAGTGTTCAGAATCCTCGCAGGGTTGCCCACAGTGACAGGATGGTTCAGTAGTTAGATTTGCCCGGAAAAGGCCGTGTTGAAGTGTACTTGCTTGGTTTCTTAATCTACAATAAAGAATGCTAAGTTTTCTGTTTCCATAGGAAAAATGTACAGGTACTGGTATTGTTATAGGTGTAATGCTGCATTTGAACTGTACGAATCATGTAATTTGTTGTGTTTCTGGTTTCAGACTATTCCAAAGTCTGCAGGTGGATGGTATGAATGAGTTTGAGGTTTGTGTGAGTCTATATCTGGGAATTCTTATTGAAGTAGTATGTCTAAGGTTGTATTGTGGTTGTTTGTGTGTTTTCGATATTTAATCAGTATTAGATATATGCATGGGAACCCTGTGATTATGACATATGTAAAGTAGGGCGAGTTTGTTAGTGGTCCGTCATGATTTTAGTGTCTCCCATCCTGTCTCCTTGTAAATGTTATCGATTTTAGTGTATATTGGCAACACTGTGACTATAACTGTAGCCTCCAACTGAACCTTTCCAAGTCCGTCTTTATTTGTCAGTCCACAGGTGTCCCAAAGTTCACAAGCATACTCCAGCAGTAGTCTTATAAACGTGAAGTATATTTTTTGTACAAGGTGAACTTAAGTTTACGAAGTAAAGATGACTGTTTGCTTGCAGATTTGATTATATTGTCGAAGTGAATATTCCTTCAAAAATCTGAACTAAATGTTACCCCTAAGTGTTTGTGTTTATTTGAAAGAAAGATGGGTGTGTTATTAAAGGTAAATGGTGGAGGCGTTTCAATGTTTCGACGAGTAAAGATAATCACGGTTTGTAATACACAAAGTAAGGTTCTGAAGGTATGACAGTATACCTTTGTGTATGCATCTCTATAAAGCCTACAGTACAAGAGTTAACAAGAAATTGTCCATTTGTTTGCTATATCATGATACAATTCACACTGGACATGTCGACCAACACATAAAACTTGTCGATACACTAAATAAATAACGACCCACATAGATACTGTCAACATACTTTAAAATTACCACCAAAGTAAATAAACTCTATATAAACATACATTTATAATTATGTAAACTAAACTTCAACCGCTCATTACAGAGTATGCAAACTATGGACGTCCGCTCTCTCTATATAAACGCCATGACCCCTTTCAATCAGTTTTTACCAAACATGATCGATACAATCTGTTGTTACTTTTGTATAACATATTGATTTCGTTCATATATAACTATAGATTTGTATCTGTTTGTATAACATATTTTCTATATTGGTGTTATATCTATAATTCACAAGGTAAGACCATCGAAATCGGTTAATATTTCATGTTTTTAGAAATAAAACGAAACAGTGTGCGAAATGAAAAGCTTCTGATATAACAGACGTGGTGACAAGGTAGGAAGTGACACTCGCAGCTGATATTGAAGTTTAAGCAGGAAACAATGACGTCATTATATGTTTAAAACTCATCGTTTTCACATTCTCATCTTTTTGAGGTTTTATATATATATTATCATTTTGGTATGATTCTAATAAAATCTTATCCTAATGTTGTATGGAAAGGCCGGTGCCCCATAAACACAATTTAAGTTTCTTTATGATGGCCGTCCTATATAGGTGTGTTGATTTTATTGTCATAGTTAGTAGAAGTCTCTTTGATTGAGTCTACTTTTCAAAAATTTGTATTGATGATTTTTTAATGATCTTGCACCTTTCATCCTTTTAACGACCCCTTTTTACGAATCCTGGTGACAAAAGAGTCGAAATGCTAATCACAATGACACAGACATTTGACATTCAACGTGTCCAAGTTAAGCATCTTCTTAGGTATCTAACTCATAAATGACCTGAAAAGCGTGAGGCATGTTTTAAAATTGCTTTTTTTATATCACATCCGGGGCTGGGCTGCTAGCAAAAGTGAAAACCAAAGTAAAAAGTACAAAAATACATTGAACAATGTTATCACTTGTTCCTCGCTAAACAAGTAGAATTTTTGCTTGGGGAAGGACTGGTTGGCTCGTTGTCAGAATAATGTGACCGAGTGAAGGATCATAACAATGTTGTGATAATAATCATTTCAGCAAGATAGCACTAAGGTTGAAATCAGTTCACACTATCGTAAGACTCGATATGAAATGGACGTTAAACTCAAATAAAAGAAACAAACATGTTTTAACATTTATTGGTCGTTGGTATTAGAAGATGAGAGTAACTTTTACTCATGTTTTAACAAACAATAGATCGAACTTACTCTAGAGGTGGACAGGAAGGTATACATTTTGTACTAAAATAACCTTATGTGCGCCTCTCAATACACCGTTTAAATAGTAATTTAAAAGCATAAGGGCATTTTGAAAGTAAACATTCGGTCGCCAATGGTGTTTACATGGAATGAATAGTAGATCATGATAATAATGCTCAACAAGCTCACTCATAATATTCTTTTTAAAGTCACACACATTGCTTAAGAATCAATTAGTTTTTTTGCTTTATAGAGTAAGTTTCGTCAAAACTTGATTATATTTCAACAACAGACATTATTCAGTTGATATACTTCTTCTTCTTCTTCTTCTTCTTCTTCTTCTTCTTCTTCTTCTTCTTCTTCTTCTTCTTCTTCTTCTTCTTCTT
>JAUMGZ010072123.1:0-31243 GCA_032359645.1 Pododesmus macrochisma | reverse complement strand
GTTTCCTCCACCAGTAAAACTGGCACGTCCGTAAATGACTTTAGCTGTTGATCGGACAATAAGCCCTTAATACAAACTTAATACAAACAAACAAACAAACAAACCAGACTTGTCAATGGAGTCGTTCTAGTCCCCCTTAATACAAGAGGACCTCTTGATAAGATCCACTGTACCACAGACTGAGCTGTTTTCCTCTCTCTAAATCTTAATATAAACAAGAGGCCCATTGGGCCTTAACGTCCATCTGGATGAATTGGTCCTATATGTAAATTTTTGACCGTAGGGTTATGCCTTGAAAAAAGCACTAGGCCTTCTAGTTTATAAGATTTTTTAAATTTTATTAAATTTTCTCCAATTGGTCCCCAAAGTGACCCTCCCTGTGTACTGAGCCGCGTCATTTGAACAAATCTGAACCCCCTTCCCTAAGGATGACATCTACCAAGTTTTGATGAAATTAGTCCCGTAGTGTTTGACAAGAAGTCGAAAATGTGAAAAAGTATCATTATTGCTATATACATGTATAGTGTTGAACTTTAACCTCAAAATGCGTAAATTTTTTTTAACCTGAGGGTCACGCCTTGAACAAACTTGGTTCTCCGTTCCCTTAAATTACTATAAACCAAAGCATTAAGCCCTAGGCCTTTTAGTTTATAAGGAGATGTTTGAAGTTTTATCAAATTTTCCCCCTTTTGGACCCAAAAGTGGCGCCCCCTGGGGGCCGAGCCCCATCATTTGAACAAATTTGAATTCCCTCCCCAAAGGAACGACATCTACTAAGTTTGGATGAAATTGGTCCAGTAATTTTGGACAGGAAGCCCAAAATGTGAAAAGTTAACATATTTGCTATGGTGTTGAACTTTGGCCCCAAAACATGTAACCTATTTTTGACCCTAGGGTCACACCTTAAACAAACTTCGTTCTCCATGCCCCGAAGTTACTACATACCAAAACACTAAGCGCTAGGCCTTCTAGTTTATGAGAAGATTTTTGAAGTTTTGTCAAATTTTCCCCCTTTTGGCCCCCTAGTGGCCAAACCTCTTAATTTGAACAAATTTGAATCCCCTTCCCTTAGGAATTCTTCCTACAAAGTTTGGATAAAAAAGGAACAGTGGTTTAGGAGAAGTCTAAAATGTGAAACTGAGTTTACGGCGGACAATAGGATTTGTAAGAGAAAAGTTCACCTTGGAGCTTTGGTCCAGATGGACTTGTTTATAAAACATGCATATACCCCCGAAAAGTGAAAGTCGTAGCAAAAACCAATGAATCCAAGTGGAAGATCTAGGTCACAAAGCACAATAGCCACCCGACAGTATTTTCTTGAATATGAATGTAGAATTCTCTGAATGGAAATCGATGAAGTGGAAAATCTAGGTCACGAAAGGTCAAAGCCATCAACCTTTGATATTGTGGGTAGAACACTCTAATGTGAAACCATATATAATTTTCAAGTCTGTTGGACTCAAAACTTACTATTTAACGGAGGCGATTAAAAGGTCTAACAAAGATTCTAAATGAAATCAATGAAGTTGAAAATCTAGATCAAAAGGTCAAAGCCACCTACCTTTGATTTAGTAGGAAGAACATTTGAAGATGAAACTTCCTAGTAAACTGAGGCGGTCCAATAGACTAAACACAGTGTGACTGCAAGACCGACAGAAAAGGAGAACACTCAACTACAAAAATGTACTTTCATAGCGGGCACATAAAAATAATTTGAACCGATGATTTAAGGAATAGATACTGCCCAGGATGAGAATGATCATGATGTTAGAATCTATAAATATAAGCATGATGGGACTCGAATCAAATGCTCTCATGCTGAACACAGATAAGCACCTATTTTTCAGTTTGAATATATATATAACAATAAGCAATAGCGTAGTTGTGCAGACACTGAGTTTGTGCCTCGTTTGTTTATATATATATATATAACAATAAGCCATAGCGTAGTTGTTCAGACACTGAGTTAGTGCTTCGTTTGTTAATATATATATATATATAAAAATAAGCCGTGGCGTAGTTGTTCAGACACTGAGTTTGTGCTTCCTTTATTAGTATATATATATATATATATATATATATATATATAACAATAAGCCGTGGCGTAGTTGTTAAGACACTGAGTTTGTGCCTCGTTTGTTTATACATATAACAATAAGACATGGCGTAGTTGTTCAGACACTGAGTTTGTGCCCAGTGCTAGTTTATTCAGGATTACAGACAATGTTTGTCAGTATACTCTATGTACTTCTATACAAAGTAAATATACAATGAATTGTGATAACCATACTCCCACACGCAAACATACACTCGCGTTTAAGCACACATGCACTGCACACACTCACAATACACACCACTGCTTTTGTCTGCAATAACACCTCGCATTACCTAATAGATAATTTTTAATAGACACAGGTTTTAAGATCTATAAATAGTTTTGATACACGTGTACAAATTGACTATACATTGTATACTGCAAATGAAGATGTTGATGTACATATCTGTCAATCTATGAATCGTTAAACATATTATGTCAAGTCGTGTGCATCTATAATCTATTTTTAAATAGAAGTAACACAGTTTACACATAAAATACATCAAACTGCACAATCAAAGAGATAGCAATTAATTTAAGTATGGATCTAGAGTAAAAAGAAACTTGTGGAACACGTGTACATCTAGGCAAAAAATTGATTGAATAGTTGTTTCTCAGGCCCAAACGTATCTATTTCAGCCCCCATATCACACATTTATTAACACATGGTCTCTTCAACTGTTATTTTCTTTTACAGAATAAGTATTTCAGTATTTTACTTTAGTATCAGTGGGTTAGATTTAGTCATATCTTAAAGTTCATCTTTCAAAATGTTTTGGCATTTCGAATAAAATAAAATGCTATAATGTCTCATCCAGGGCCATAACCTGGGGAGAACCAGAAGGGGGTTAACACATTATTTATGACCACACACATATAATTATTAATTTGGTAGTAATTTTGTCACAGAAAATAAGAAAATTTTCAAAATTTCTGCCCCCACTCCGCAGGCTATGACCCCGTCATCTGAAGTAACAAGAAACGGCCCAAAATACAAGGAATTAATTTTGTACGTCCTTAAATACAAAAATGATTTGTTTAACATGCAAGTTATTATATGTTCCAGGAATCAGACATGACAATTAAATACACAGTTGTTACATATTCAAAATCAAGAACACCCATCACTCGCTACTTTAATTTAAACATGTACCTAAATGGTGCTAATAATCATATCAACGTGTGTCAAAATACTTTGATAACAGCACTTAACTACAATCAAAACAAGTCAGTCGTGCTAATTCGGTCAATTCTAATTAATTATTACACATCTTGAAAATATCACTAATAGTCAACTATGTCAAATATCTTCACAATGTATCACAGGATGTACATTAAATGTAGTATATATATTAAGTATAGTTTCTGCTTTAAATCTAAGAAATTTTTCCTGTATGTTTATTTGCATTCAAATTTCATAACGGTTCACACTAATATTCACAAGAATATATTCAAGATACATGCTATCATACATTTAACATATATAATTGTTGAATGATGAAACTTTATCAGGTAAAAATAAAGTTGAACTTCCAATAACAAGAGAAGAATTCTCTGAACATTGTACCTCAAAGCTTATACATACATTCAGCTTACATAAACAGAGCACTTTCTTATGTAAATGTGTTTTTCTTTCTAACTATAGTAGATTAAAGATCAGCTGTATCGTTGCGACTCACAGAGTAATGTACAAGAACGTGGTGGCATAAAATTTAAAAAGTATGCGACACAGTCATAAGGTATATACATTGATGGGAACATGAAACGTAGGGTGGGGTCAACTACAACTATACGGCTGTATTTGCAATACCTTATATATGTATTTTGCAGTTTCATTTTTTTGGTGCGTTAAATTGATGGTTATTTTGAGAATGGAAACAAACCCAAAGTCTCATGACCGAAACAACAATTATCTATGTACCTAACTCAATGTTTTATAACTGACCTAAAGTATAGACAAGTGATTAGAGTGGAATTTTTCCTTTCTAGATTTACGGTTCTTCGTGACTTTATTTAACATAATATGCTTAATCATTAAACTGAGGAATATTTACCATTTGTACTTCATCAGATAAAATACATTCTTCTAGACAAACACAATTAAGTGAAGGATTTTTCAATCTGGCCGACGCAGATATAAGTGTGATTCAATCAAGTATGCGGATGAAGAGTTACGAGCCTGACTTAATTCTTAAAAAGATTTGTACACTTAAATTATAGGTATGAAATCAAACTGTACATTCGTCAACAATATTTATAGCATCAACAAAATGAATACAACAAGAATATATTATCATAATTTCAATAAAAACAAAACTATTCTATCAGCTTTTACCACTGAAATATTATCAATGAAAAAGTAAAATTACAAATACAAGGTGTTTTGTTTTATAACAACTTCACATAATTCTCTTATGTTTAAGGTATGTTTTAGGTAATAGATTATTTAGATTAGAAAATCAATTATTTAGTTTTTTGGCGAGATTTTCACCTGTTATTTGGTCTAACCATTGGTATATTTTTTTTTTTAAAAAAAAAATTAAATTTGTGTGTCAACATTCAAAAAAGTTTTAAATATGACAAAAGAAGTTTATCTCTATTAAAAAAAAAACAAAGGATAATGATTCATGGTCCTTGTTCTAGTTTTGTTTTGATAATATTATGATCAACCAAATACATTTGAACACCCATGCCACTTTTCATAAACAGTATGAAACATGTTCAGAAAGCATACATTGAAATAAAACACTCGATATTATGTATCCAATAACCTTAAACATAATTATATATTATTGATTTTATCTATTTTTAAAAAACAATTGTTCCAGTCCTGTTATCCTCTGGTCTCTGCTGTCACATAGACAATAATCATTTCAATATTGAAATGATATTCTCATTCAAATATCCATGCTTCTATCTGACGTTAAAGGTGAATATCTAAATCTAAGACCATGTCAGATGGACCTCAATAGAGGAAGGAACAACCCCTTTCAGTCCAACAGTATTCCAAGTGTTACTATGAAATCATATAGTGAAGTAAGATATCACAATTTTTACACATTATAAAAAAATTGGTACTACAAGTATATTAAACATTCTCCCACACATTTGTAACTACAGTGTATACATTTCAGAATATTACACATCTGTAAAATAGAGGCCGTAACTCAAGGTCAAGGTCAAACTTGAAGGTATTTAGTCAACCATGTGCAAAGTGCAATCAACTGATACCACAAACCCTTTAACATGTTTAAAACAATGTCTGTATTATATTTACTACGAAACATGACAGAATCATGGTAATTTTAAACATGTCTTAAAAGTAATTATTTTTATACTGATAAATGCTAATTCATGATGTATTAACTGTAGTGATACATTCCTGATTTGAAATATTTATTACAGTGAATCATGATTTTACTACTGTAACAAAACCTTGAAAAAGAAATCAACAGACTTTTTTTTTATCATTTACAAGCTGATCACGAGTACGAAACATTTCAGAGTATATAAATGTGTTTCTTGTTCGTTTTCTTATTACATTCGAATTGTTCGTCAAACTTCTAAAAAGAAACACACCAAGCTATCAGTACTTGTTACTTGCTAAGAATACAGGAATCTGTAACAATAACACAAGAATTAAACTACTTACTAATTGAGTAGATTTATCTTACAAACAAGTTCACACAGCTGAAAAATGTACAACGCGTGTGAGTTCAGCCAGTGTAAATAAAAATTAGTTAATCATTTAACTGTAAAACATAAATTTCTAATTTTTATCACATAATAACCTGAAACTATTATCTGTACATATCAAATAAATATAGAACTAAACATAAACAAAAGCACTGATTATTTTCTTAAAACACGTTATCCAAAAAAAACCAAGAGTTATTTCCCTTGAAAGGGTTCTCGTTGCCTTACAAGTTCACATTATATATATGCCCTGATGAAAGACTTGATGAAAGTGTACTATACATGTAGTCTATCAGAAGAAGCTTTAAACTACAAGATGGTTTGGACTATAACCATCATCCATTTACATGTTCAAGAGTCCACAGACCAGTTTGTGCCAAACTCTTATAAACTCTTTAATTGCAGTTTAAAAACTCTTCAGTTTTGTATCTACTGCTGTGTCAATTTGAAAGACAACATTTCTTTTGAAGATAGTCTAATTGGTCAAAAACAAATAATAAATCACACAGACAACGTAGAAATTATAACACAGAACTATTAAATCATGATTATACTGTTAGTGTTTGTACAGTTGACGTCAATAATCTTAATGCATTGACCCCTAAAATCAAACTTAGACGCTTCCAAAACAATGAATTGCACCAACTACTGTGAAAATCCAGGGGAAAGAGTCAACACTGTAACATTTAACTGATATTGCCCTAAAAAACATTTTTTTTTACAAAAACAGTTCATTACTCTGTTATGATAATTTAAACACACAGATATCTTGATAGATGGCTTATGATAACAATAAAGGTATAACACTCTTTACTGTAGCAAGTGATTCACAATCAGATTCAGCACTTCATAGTCAAAGATCTAACATAATTAATTTGTAACACACGTTTTCATTGGTTATGTTAGTCAAAGATCTAACATAATTGGTTTGTAACACACATTTTCATTGGTTATGTTAGTCAAAGATCTAACATAATTAATTTGTAACACATATTTTCATTGGTTATGTTAGGCAAAGATATAACATAATTAATTTGTAATATATGTTTTCATGGGATATGTAATGTGCTTAATTCTAAACTGAAGCACAACAATTTCTGTATAGTGCGTGCACAATTTTACAATGCTGACAATTGAATACGACATCAAAATTTAAAATGCGCATTTTGCATGTTTTGATTGGTAATACTGTCAGTGCTTAAAACCAAACTCATAAGTTTTGTCTCTAATTTATGATAAAAATACTAATATGAATCAAATCTAATGTGTTAGAAGGGAAATAATGTGATGTTTTTTCACATTTTATTTAATATTATTTACAAAATTTGTTATTAAAAGAACTTACTCAATTTATGCTTTTAACTAATTTTTTTTTGCCAAAAGCCTCCAATAGAACATGAAAAATTTCATATTATCTCCTACACGAGTCTTATTACAATGAAAACAACAAAAGTTATCTATTTTGTTGGCTTATTCTATTATCATTTCCAAAATGTGAGTAACAAAGATACAATGTTAAAATACAACTTGCTCTTTTCACAATAAATTAGACAATTAGATCTAACGAAATTGCTTTGTTAACTATGTCAATTAGAAAGGTTTGATAAGTCCTAGATAACTAACATATCACAAATAAAGGTTCCCTACACATGAAAATGATATAAATGATGCACTGGATAGAATAATATTAAGAATCGTCACATGTAAGCCACACCGCAGCTTAATCAACTAAGAACTGTGCTCCATAACCCTAAATTTGTCCTCATAATCGGGTAAGAATCTCCGATCGAATTACACACCTGTATAATATTGTCATTGTGTGTGAAAAAGTTGCAAAAAACAATACAAGATATCAAGAATGCATTTTCCCTGTGGAAATCCTATTCCATGGTTTTTTATAGCACAGCCACTATAACAACCTTCTGAAAGCATTAGTGTGAGGATGTGACTGCCGACAACGGTCCTCGCTGTGGCCGATAAAAGAGTCTTCTTTATCCTTGATCAATAATTTCTTTAAAACGTCCATAGCAATGTGTGAATTTTTTGCTATATGTCAACAGTGACACCACTACTTACAGCAGCCTCCTTCTGATGGTTGACTCTGTTCACTATTTAGTTTCACACCTTGTCGTGGCTGTGGCGCAGCACCACCTTCATTTTTCGGCAATTTCTTGGCTATTCAAAGTATAATAAAAGGACAATTAAAATTACGTACATGTAACAAAAATTGCACACAAGTCATACACATTGTCATTACTGAAATTATTTAAACAAAATTCTTTTCTATTGTGCATAAATTTATGAATGAATTTTCTATTGAGAATTTCTTATTTTTTCATCATATTTCCCCTGACAGTAGGTTATGCATGGAGATGTTATAAGAGTTAACTCCCTTTAATTTTTAACAAAGATATGAAATACTTGTACACAGATCTTAGGTTCTTTTATATCATAAACACCTCATTCAATCCTATAACAAATCATAACATCACAGAATAGAATTATCAAATATTTCAAGATATTCAAATGCAGACCTTGAACTAAATAATGCATATCCAAAAGTTGCAACAAGTAAATATTGTTAAACTTTCATGATTTTGGCTACCTAGTGGTACCTCAGGTGACCACAGACCAAGCATTTGAACAAATCAGGATCTCCTTTTCCCCAGGAGTGATTGCAAAAGTAAAAAAAAAACCACATTTACATAGTGCCATACCTTGAACAAACTTAATTTTTCATGCCATAAAGTTACTACATTTATTGGGACATAATATAGCTTTGATAGTTAAATTTGGCACTATTAACCCTTCAAAGGACAGAGGCCCATCATTTAGCCAAATATTAATCCCCATCCCCCAAAGAAGCTTCTGATTAAGTTTGGCTGATATTGGACCAATTTTTTTGGCAGAAATAAAGCAGGTGAAAAGTTTACATATTTGATGTGAAAGTTAACACCTCGGATCTTCCACTCAGTTGGACTCAAAACCAATCATGATGTTAGCCTAACCTTATCACAATCATTCTCAGACAACTTACCAATTGCCAAAAATATATCATTCACATTCATAGCTGTTTTTGCTGATGTTTCCATGAATAGTAAACTGTTTTCTTCAGCGTAGGCTTGCGCCTCCTATAGAAGTAATTAAAATAAGAACAATTTTAAATAACAAAGGTACTGTATGTAAACTTTGTATAATACAGTCAAACCTGTCGAAAACGACCACCCAAGAGACCAGAAAAAGTCGTCTTTATATGAAGGTGGTCTTTATATACAGGCAAAAGTAAGTGTAATTAGACTTCAAGGGACCTGATTTTAGTGGTCTTTATGTACAGATGGTCTCTAAAGAGGTAGTCGATAGAGCAGGTCGCACTGTACATCTATGCATAAAAGTTGTGTACAGAATTAATATGGAAAAGAATTAAGCTCTTATTTGGTAAAATATTGTCTGTTTTCACTCTCTTCTTTTCTTTTCGATTCTGTTTATTTTTTTTTTAACAATATCATTTCTAGTAAATCCTTCTATAAAACACAACATTGCACACATTTGGTCACTAACAGCTATTATGATGTCAGGCATTCGGATGTTTTAAGTTTTAGTCAAACAAATAGACTTTTTGTGCATGCAAATTTTGCCATTTTTCGAAAAAAAAAAAAATTAAACAATTTATATAAAATTTTAAGGAAGAAAATGTAAATAAAGGGACTGAATTTAGATGTGTCCACTTTGCTTTCAATAATTTGAATGTGGTCCGGCAATTTCACACCTCACTGAAATTAATAAAAATTCAAGAAAATCCTGAAATGAAATCTGAACAAATTTCATATTATATACTTATATCACTGGTAATCAAAAATGTTCTAATATCCTTGCCATTTGTCCTACTACCATAGAATATTCTAATAATTAGATCACAGTTCTGTTTGATTAGAATGTTCCCGATGACAGCACAGTCAGTTTTATCAAGATATTTAACTTTCATCAGTGATGTGTTCTAATCCCATCAAGATGTCTTAATGCGATATTAATAGAACCATGTTTAATTTATTAGATATTTTTGTTGTATAAGAACAAATGGTGAGGAAATTAGAACATTTTTGACTACCAGTGATATTAGTATATAATGTTTAACTTCCTCAGATTTCATTTCAGGATTTTATTGAAATTTTATTTATTTCAGCGAGGTATGAAATCCCAAGACCACATTCAAAATGGACTACCAATGTATTATGTATTTTGACTTTAATTTACAGACTATTATTTTCAAAGATTTTTATAATATTAAGAGAAACATGACATAAATCATTGATACTTTGTCATTACCTCATATTCAACCATTCGTTTGTTGCCTAAATCTGATTTGTTTCCTGCGAGTGCTATCACAATGTTTGGACTGGCTTGCCTCTGTAGTTCTTTCACCCACGTCTTTGCTCTACCAAATGTGTCCTGGGATAAACAAATATCAAAATGAAAATCAAATATCTTTTAAATATAGTTTTCAAAGCAACCAGCTGATTTACAAGGCTTGAAAATCACTTCAAGAAAAAATATGTTTATGAATCAATTTTGCACATCTTTAGGTTTATTATCTAAGCATATATTCTCATTAGATTAATCCTTCTTAAGACATTTCAAGAAATGTAAAAGAATTTCAGTGAAAACTTATTCACTTAAAAATATTTATATCACTTTATGAGTTGAATCTCAGTACACTGTAAATAACATTTCCTGTCTTAGTGAAGCGGAAAACTTGAAAAGTTAACATGTACTATGGCTATGTTTAAGGAAACTGACAACAACACAATGAATGTAATCATTATTAACCGGAGGGTCACACTTGATTCTCTATGCATCAAGGATACCATGTATTTGTGCAAGTATTAAACACATGATGTTGAACCTTAACCCCAAAATGTTCACATTTTTTCATCAACAAACTTGGTTCTCCGTGTCCCAATTAAGGTAACAATAATTACAAGTAGTAAGCTCTATGCCTATTTGTCTATTAAGGACTTTTGAAATATCAACAATTCTTCCAATTTTGGTCCTCTAGTTGCAACCCACTGAAAGACAAACCCTATGATTTCAACATTTTTTCTAAATCCCCATCTCATTAGGATGCTTCCTACAAAGTTTAATTTACAGTGGTTAAATTGTTTTAGAAGTTGAACAAACTTGTTTCTCCATGCCCCAAGGATTACTATTACCATGATTACAAGCATAAAGCTCTTTTCATACCCTTAATAGTTAATTAAAAGATTTCTATTTTTTCTTCTAAAAAATTTCTTCTAATTTTGGATGGCAACTACCTGGAGGCCAAGGCCTACCATTTGAACAAGTCTTGACCCCTTAAAGGAAGTTTCTTACCAAGTTTTGATGAAATTGGACCAATGGTTTTAGAGAAGTTGAAAAGTTGAATATTTGCTATAGTGTTGATCATAATAGGTATTAAACTGTGTTTGTTTGTATTAAGGGCTTATTGTCCGATCAACAGCTAAGGTCATTTACGGACATGCCAGTTTTACTGGTGAAGGAAACTGGAGTACCCGAAGTAAACTTCCTACCTACGGCAAGTCACCGGCAACTTTCTCACACTAGCACACCCCGGAAGGGGATCGAACTAAGAGGTGAAAGGCTTATGATTACAAGTCGGCGACTTTAACCACTAGGCCACCGCGGCCCCTATATTAAACTGTGATCTCCTTACCTGATTTGTTATATCATATACCACAATGGCAGCTTGGGCTCCTCTGTAATACATGGGTGCTAAACTGTGGTATCTTTCTTGTCCTGCTGTGTCCCAAATTTCAAATTTCACTGTCGTATCATCTAAACAAACTGTCTGTGTTAAAAATGCAGCTGAAAAAAGGAAATATTTCTCAATGTTAAATTAGTATAACAAGAAGCAACACTCTAACAGACAATATTTCATACCAAAAATGCAATATAGATAAGGTAAAAAACACACCTTATTTCTGCTAATGCCTGCAAAAATCAAGGGTATGAAGGTAGTTAAATCTTTTTATTTTACTAGTAAGTTTTTATACAGAGAAAATTGACGAAAGTGCTTGTCTTACAATGGCAGAATTTTTTTCCTTTATGCACTAAAAATTATGGTATGTAGGTCTAGCGAAAACACTGAGATTGACATTGTTTATAGTAACTTTTTCACCTAAAGAAAAAATGTGAAAGACTATAAACAATATGTTTTGAATTTTTCATAAAGCAATGTTATGCCCATAAAGACCTATAGAATAGGATAAATATCTAATGATCTGATAATCACCATTTACTGTACACTGAATACTTCTTTAAAACAAAGTTTATAAAAATAATCAGATGTTAGATTAAAAATTAAATAATATCTTTCCTTAATATTATTGAAACGCAAAACTACAGATAAATGAATAAATATTCTCAGAGTTAATTTAAACCATCTTTAATATCCAAAGCAAGATACATAAAAAATGTAACATTATTCAAACATAATGAAGCTCATACAATTTGAAAGCACAAGAGAATTTTTGTAAGTAAGATTTGAATAAGACCAATGCAGGCCTACGTTTAATTATAACATACATGAATGCTTTTGTCCTAAAACCCTGAATATGAAATGATCTATTTTAAACTCTGGCAGTCTTGGTCACAAGATTTCTGATTTTGTTTGTTTGTATTAAGGGCTTATTGTCCAAGCAACAGCTTGGGTCATTTACGGACGTGCCATTTTTAATTATGGAGGAAACCGGAGTACCCGGAGTAAACCACCGACCTACGGCAAGTCACTGGCAACTTTCTCACACTATATATACAGCACGCCCCGGACGGGGATCAAACTAGGAGGTGAAAGACTCTTATGATTACAAGTCGGCGACTTTAACCACTAGGCCACGGCGGCCCCTTCAAGATTTCTGAACATTTAACAATTTTGTGCACCAGACAGGCCAATCTCTTTATTATGAGAAATCTTATACCAAATTTACAAAGAACGGTTTCTGTTAAAATTCACACTTAAAAGTCGCATAGGTGAAAATTTAATTTAACAATAGACAGGAAATACTGATATTCATGATATTAGTCAATACTGTAGACTATATAATCAACACATTGCTTTGAGTGAAATATGAGGATTTACAAAGTAAAAAAAAGAAATTAATTTGCACAAGCCAAGTTCGAATAGAAAGCTAACATTAATGTTAATATGTAATAAATATGTATTGAATATACCAACATAAACAATCAGAAAGATCAAGAGTTGATAACATCTTATCAGAAAATAATGAATAAACGAACTTAAAATTTATGCTTTGTCAAACTGGTAAGGCGACCATTGTTATGTTAAAATAAATTCACTGGCACACCACTTAAGGCTTTATTAACACATGAATGTGCATATACAGGGATCTCTTTGGGACAGGGTTTTTGGATATTCTATTTATATCAAATGTGACAAGATTACAATAATTTATTTAATAAATGTGACTTTTTTTAGAGATTGGGTCATGTTTATCTCAATATATTATGAAAATGTCTAATCTTTTTCTTGTAATGAGACTTTACATCTCATCACATGAAACGTCCAGAGTAATCACTGTATATATTGATGCCCGATATATACCTCCTATAGTGCTTTCTTGATATTCGTGAAACTGTCCTTTTACAAATCGTAACACCAAGCTGGACTTTCCTACGGCAGACTCTCCCAATAGAACCAGTTTGAACTGACATATTTTGCCCTGGTTGGCCCCATTTGGTCGCTGGGCCCCTGCTCTATTAGCCATGACTGTCTTTCACTGTGTGTGTCTGTTCTTACGAGAATCAAAATATTGAATTGCGTGACAACAGGTTTAATGGTCACACAGAAACAGTGACCTAACCAGAATGTTTAAAGTCGACGAAAAAGTTTTAATTGATGCTTAGCACTGTCACCTACAAAAGAGAGATAAGAATAAGTATACAATATTAAATGAACATGAACATTTTTTAATTATCAAAAGCTTTATATATATATTGATTTAAATAGCATAAGCTAAATACTGCTGTTGCTATAATATGATCTTGTAAACAAAAGTCCATATGGGCTTGATACTCTCCCTGAAGCTATTAGCCTTCTGATCATGAATACTCCATATCCCCAGTGCCCCTGCCCTAATTGTGCTGATACCACACTATTTGAACATGACCATTGCCTAATTTAGTAATTAAGTTGGATTTGTCCAGTAGTTTAATTAAGCATTCTATTAAGGGGACCACAGTTATGTTGATGGCAGAAGGATATTTTGCTGCAAATCACTTCACAGTAATTATCTCTTTTCGCAGTAAAATAATGAAAAGACAAGGGTTTGAAGACCAAATTATATATTGCTTATTAGCAACCTCTAGCTTTTTTCAAATAATTTAGGGGTCATCCATAATTGTTAACCATTTTCCAAAATGTGAAAAACGCACACTAGGGGGAGGGGGTGAACAAATCAACATTTTTTGTGCACGTTTTTTTTTTTTTTTTTTTTTTTTTAATTCTGTATTTTTTTTGTATCCACGGAGTTCGTTGTTTATTTTTATAATAAAGCACATGGTAATTTGAATTGACAGTCTCACGAAACAAAAATGAAAAATCGTCAATTTACACATGTACATTTAAAGATGAGGTTTTGGTTTCATAGAATTATGATTGGAAATGGAACTCGAAATATATTCAAAACATGATTATCCATTCTGGTCTGGACATCTGAAAACGGTTGATGTACACTTTAATTTATGAGGGGGGTCTGAAAAAGTGTGTTTTTTGCACACTTTGGGAAATGGTTGACAAATATGGATGACCCCTTATATTAATTAGTCTTCTTCAATATTTCACAAAAAATCAAAACCAAGACCAAAAGATGACGAATAGAAGGACGAAAAGACTATAATTATAGTATTTTACCTTGAAAATTATTATTAAGAAGTGAATTCAGGCAGACAAAAAAATGAAGGTTGTCGATAAGCTGCTTATAATTCAACTTTTGGTCTTCATCTTTTCATTATTCCATTTCGAAAAAATTATAAATTAATAGGACGAAATAACATAATTTATCAATATATCACAGAGAAAAAACAATAACTTAATAAGATATACAAGATAATAGCATGAACAAGCCATAATATTATTGAGATATACAAAGTGAATTGTTGGGTGCTGGTCATAAGGCCCTAAGTATTTTCCGCCCCCACATTTCCACACAAAATATTTTTTCCGCCCCATACCTTATTTGTTTCTGAATTATCATAACTCCTTTATTAATATTATGTCCCAGGTCTAACGTATCATTCTGTGTCCCAGGTCTAACCATTTTCGTTTTGTGTCCTAGGTCTCTTATCATTCATATTGTGTACTAGGTCTAACCATTTTCGTTTTGTGTCCCAGGTCTAACCATTTATAATGTGTCCTTGGTCTTACCATTTTTGTTCTGTGTCACAGGATTAGGGTTAGTTTTCATTGGCTTTAGGTTAGTTACAGTACATGTAAGAGTAATTTAAAGCCATTAGCTAGTGAATGAAGCCGCCATTACATTGTCGATAATGTGATATCGAGAATTTATCAATTATTGTAGGCTACCTATTTAATGGAATATGCAAGGGTGATGGTTTTTTTTACATTGGTTCGAAAGGAAATACTCGGGCGGAAAATATAATGTTTTGGGCGGAACAGATTTGGGCGGAGTGGGACATATTGACTATAATTCAAATTGTTTTGTTACTCTATCTATTGCTCTACAAACCGTGTATTTCTATCAAGGAATATCACCTTGTTCTTAACTATAACTGGAACTGCCTGCACTTTACAAGTAATTTCATTTATGCATTTCAACTGAATCGAGAGTAAAAAGGTCTTTTTCAAGCGAACTGATCATGAGCTATGTATAGACTACAGATTACCATGAGCTGGCTTCAAAACAGTTGTGTATTCTGGTGCTTGTAGAACACACCTCACAAAGCTTGGAAGGTCTCTGATGTTTACTTCACATCTGATAAATTATAACACATGGAGAGCTTCTGGTGGCCTCAAGATCGTACACATGTCAGACCGTAAATCAACCTTGGACACTATCTCACATTGGGGATGAAAATTTGATTTATTTTGAGCTTAAGAACAGGTAAATTTCCAATCTATTTGTCATTTTATATAATTAATTTATCCATGATGTTTTTGAAATTTTAGTGACTTTTAAAAATTCTACAATATTTCTACATTCAACGATTGACAATAAAAAAACTACCCTGGCGTAGTGGGTAGTGCATATGTGTAGTGACTGAAAGGTTAGGAGTTTAATCAACGCCAACTTCAGTTATCTTTTCCTTGTTACATGTATGTCCTTGAGAAGGACACTTTACATCTGTTGCTCAACTCTGCAAAGCCCCGAGGGGAGTATGAATTATTCGAGGTTGGATATTATGTGGTATCTGCATACATAGTTAGATGGGACTATAACTGAACCGTTTGAAACACTGTCCCAATAGAGGGATTGCACGTGACGTCACCGGTCCGCCATGTTGGAAGGCAAGCTTAATTTTTTAATCATATTATATAGTGGAAAAACAGGGTGTAGAAACTGTGTGAAAAATCACTTTTTCATACACAGAAGTTTGTATAGTTAATATATTTGGAAGAATAAATATCATGCTTTACAATAATGTTAAAGAAAAAGTATTTTATTTGTATTTGAATCCGTGGCGACTGTGTGAATATGATCAAATTTAGTAAGATTATATAGTCAGCACTCGTCAGTTGCCCTCCACACAGGTAAATTTTGGCCAAATGCCCTTTAAATCGCCAGTTCAGGGTGACCGTGCAAAGACTCTATACAGAGTTTAGTTACACAATGTTCAGCACACATGCATATGGAGGTGGGCCGATTATTTAGTAAAGAAGTGAGGTATGCTCCGCTTCTCAAAAAGGGTGGATATAAGGCATATGCCATCATAGATTGAAATGACCTGGCTATAATACTTATATGGGAATACTGACGAATGAGTACTCAACAAAAAATAATCAATACAGCCAGTATTCCAATAGATTACTGCTTAGCACCCAACTAAAATAGAATAGGGGACCAAACTTAGCGGCTAGATGTACTTGCTGTGGTCTTGCTATCTTTTGAAATTTACACAAATGTTCAAGAAAACAGTGAAGAATACAGGTATACAGTTCAATTAAAATATATCGACTTGTCAATGTCACATGAAGAATGTCCTATATCCTGACTGCAGAGGTGAAACTGAAACCATGACAAATCAAGAACTTGAAGAAGACAGAGTGATGTGGCAGTTCTGAATCGCGTTGGCAACCGGGTATCTAAAAACATTGTTCTATACTATCATAACAATTCGTTTATCGACAAATGAACGGAAGAAACGTAAAAGATTGTTCTGCTTTATACGTTACGTAAGTTCCAGTTTTATTTCTGGATGTAAACAATGACGGAAGACGGGTCACTTTTGTCAAAAACGTCAGACACAGGTCGACACTGACTAGGTCGTGAACATTTGTCGGTTTTATAGCAAGCCTTTGTCGCTACAATCATGTCTTACCATACTAACATTACCGAAATATTGTAAATATGTGTTCGAAGTAGCCAAACAGGGCCGTAGTTTTCCACAGATTCTCTGTTTATGTCAAAATTTACGCAGGAACACCCTCTCAGGGAATATTTACAACTTTACCTAAAACGGATACGCTTCCGCGAGAAAAACAAGTGCCGCATAATTTCTTAATACCCATATAATACTTTCTTTAACATACATTATTTAGTATCTATAAATGATGAATTTCACAAATATTGCAAAACCAAACCCAATGTCTACCACATTAAGTGAGAAGATATCGATAAATGATGGCGTAGTAACACTTGAATACCTTGTTCTTCTGCAAGGCTCCCGAGAGGGTGACGTCATATCGGAAGTTCTGATCCGAGGTCTATTTTATTCTGTCACGATGCAGTTTTATTGATTTTCTATGTCTATTGCTTGTATTTATTAATGATACAATTGTCTAGAAGACGAACCGACGGCTTTTTATCGTAATTAGTTCATGTTCCAAATGAGTGAGTGAACTTACATTAATTATAGATTTTTTATCCACACTTTTGGAGTGACATGATTCCAGTAGAGCATATTATCTTAAAATAAAAGAGGATGGAGTGACAACTTTATACTGCCTGTTATTTTCTTAATTCAAAACAAGATAATTGAAGACGATCCGTGGATCCATATCATGTACCATTCATAATTAATTTAATAATAAATTACTACTTTCATTTAGATCTACCTAAAAGCTGAGCGAGGTAACATTTTATTTATAAAACAATGCATTTTTTTTGTATTTTTAAGTCATTAACTATAACCAGAGATCTCTGTATACACTACATATCTTTGCTATAACCGGGACTGGGGTCAATATAATTATAATAAAACATGTTTAGGCTACCTAGGCGAAAAATATAGCTCTCTTTCCTGGAAAAACCACTTAAAATAATTTGAACTTATTATATAAATCTAAGGCCTCCTTAGTTAAAAACTTGATGTTAGTATTTTTGAAAGTTGCAACTTGCTTTTCGGTTTCAGAAATCGAGGTTTTATCTATTCTAAATTAATTTTCCCTTCGAGTCCGTTGATGACGGTTGATTTGGAGCTTGGCTTCGGGTCAAGAGCGAGGTCCCCTCACCCATTTAGTTGGTTTGACGTCATTTTTAATTGCCTTTCTCACTTTACTAGCTCTGGTGGTGACTGTTTGATGAAGCTATTGTTGATTTGCCACTAACTATTGTACTGTTGATCCTATTTCTCCGTGTTTTTTGTTGTTGTTGTATATTTTAAAATATTTTGAATGTTAAATTTTTTCCCACCCCTTTTATTTTCTACAGCGAACATATTTTAACATTTGTGAATATTAATAAATCTTAACACATGCTGTTACATTTTTCTTATATTTTTTTTTTTAAACATGATGAAGTTACTACCATATCTATGTAACTCATTTGAAATGTAAACATAGTCACGCGCTTATCCATGCCATCCAGAGTAATAAAAAAGTGGGCTGTAAGACAACGGTTAATATTTATCTCATTAGTTTAAACACATTTTATTGCCATTTTTTCAATCAAAGTACAATAATATATTATTAAAAAATACAGCAAAAGGATTTAAACACGTTTTACTATTAATGTATGTAGTAAATTGTGATACGACAGTCCAATGTATTCCCACTGACCAGATGTGGTACTGCTATAATATATCTTAATAAAGAACAAGAGGTCCATCGGACCTTTAGTCAATCTGGTTGAAATAGGCCAAAAACTAAATATTTGCGTTTGAATGCTTTCGACCACAGGGTCATGCCTTAAACAAATTTGGTTCTAAGTGCCCTTAAGTATTACATAACAAAGCATAAAGCACTAGGCCTTCAAGTTTACAAGAAGGTTTTTGAAATTTTATAAAATGTTCCCCATTTGAGCCCCAGAGAAGGCACCCTGGGGGCCAAAACCCTTCATTTAAACAAATATGAACCCCCTTCCCCTAGGGATGCCTTCAACCAAGTTTGGATGAAGAAGATTTTGAAATTTTGTTAAATTTATTTCCCCATTTTGGCCCCCAAAAAGGCGCCCCCTGGGATTCCCCTAGGGATACCTTCTACCAAGTTTGGATGAAAGTTCTCCAGTAGTTTTGGCCCAGAAGTCAAAAAATATGAAAAGTTAACACATTTGCAATAGTGTGGAACTTTGACCCCAGAATGTGTAACCCATTTTTGACCCAAGGGTCACGCCTTGAACAAACTTGGTTCTCCATGCCCTAAATTTACTACATACCAAAATATTTAGCTCTAGGCCTTCTAGTTTATTAGAAGAATTTTGTTTTTAATTTTTATCAAATTCACCCTTTTGACCCCCTGTGGTTCCCCTGGGGGCCAATGTCTTCATTTGAACAAATCTGAATCCCCTTCATCTAGGGATACTTCCTACCAATTTTGGATGAAACGGGTCAAGTGGTTTGGAAGAAGAAGTCGAAAATGTGAAAAGTTAACGACGATGGACGACGACGGGACGACGGACGGGATTTGTTTGGGGAAAGTCAACCTTGGACCTTCGGTCCAGATGGACTAAAAATGACAGTGAAATCGTTATGTACTGGTACATGGCTAGACTTCCCAAATCCACTAGTCGCAGCTTCGGCCGTTTCCGTGTACTTCGTGTACTCATCTGAGTAGAATGAGAGTAACGGTTTCACCCGAGGTTTGCCGATTGTTCCCAAATCATGACAGGATGGCGGGAAATGTTTTACACTAGAAAGGTGTAATGTCAGGGCTTTATCCTCTTCTTTCATTTTCGTTATGGTTTAACGTTCCTTCATTTGATGTCTAGATCATATCGAGAGGGTGTCTGTTTGTACCAATACGCAATAATGGCGACTTCATAGTGCTGTCTCACTGAAATATCACGCAGGAAAATAACGATAAATAGCGGGGCGAATTATTTCGGGTCGCTAATTAGCGATTTTTCGTTGTTTTACGCAAGTTAAGTCGTTTTTCGCTGCGAAAAATGAAGGCAACAGAAGGATAATAAAATACCAGAAATAAGCCATCATAGACAAGTGCGCGTATAAAAGCTCCGAAAGAGACCGAATGAGGTTGGTTCCTGCCCTCCCGTGATACTCCGCGGCACTTTACGAGAAGGAAGGAACCAGGCTATATTACATTTTGCACACTGTTAGTGACACAGTGATTTAGCAGGACCGTATCCTTGGGGAAACCGATAGGGGGGCAAACTTTATTTTTGCATCTCGTATATTTACCGGGATTTTGTCATAGAAAGTAAGAAAGTCAGACCCGGCACAGTAATGATTAAAAATGTTTAGAGACTTTTCAATACACGTTTACATCTTTACCTAACAATGATGGGTGTACATAATTCATAGTTCTACACGAGATAACATTTGTACGTATAATATATCAATATTTCACATGTATTTTTTTTTTTTTTTTTTTTTAAATAGCTCACGTTTACGCATTATTCTGTTGACCACATATGACGTTATGTAGATTGAATAATGTTTGTTACTAAAACTGAAATGCCTTAATTTATCATTCTTTATTCCTACTTGTATTTTGATGAGAACTGTCTTAAGCACCCACGCCTATAACACGAAGAGAACAATCATAATTGATTTCAGGAGACAAATAAATAACTTCTCCACGTACATGTATATGATCTATTTCTTGTGAAACGATAAAAGTAAATCGCAATGACTTGTATTTTCAGTTTAATATAGGCAAGTTTCAAAACGTCGTGATATGTGTAATAGGTGTAGATTTATGTTATTTACATAATTATCATATCCGGATAGTTTCATACAGAATATAGAAAATTATACGTCTTATTTATCAGATGTTGTTAACCCAAATCGCCAACAGCAGTCCTTTGAAACAGATAATATCTGCATATGATAGTGTAACTATGATTTACCTCTAAATATACCTGTGTTTTATCTAAATTTTAACTTTGTGTTTACCTGTATTACGACTGTGTTTTTCATGTTTTCACCTGTATTTGTCGTGTATTTCATCGTATTTTTCACGTATTTCACCTGTGTTTTTCACCTGTGATTCACGATTTTTATCGATCTTCTGTTCTGTTTTGTCCTTTATATTTGATACATGTATATAACTTTTGTACCTGCACCCAAAATACAGAACAAACCCTTAAATAGATATGACAAGTAGTCAGACTTAAATGACGAGTCGGACTACACGTTTCACGTATCCAATATGTATATTTAGTGGCTGATTTGTGCCATCTCGCATTGTCATATAAGATGTGGCGACATCACAATCCGCCACTATAACTATTTCACATTATCGCACTGCTATTTGTCTGCATGTCAAATCCGGTCTATATTTTCACATAAGTTTTCATTTCAAGTAGATTTCTACGTACTATTCTATCTAATTTGGCCGTTACTTCCTGTTTTTAGACGATAATAACAATTCATAAATTTTAGACAATATATGATATACAACTTATGATATGTACATGCTGGTCGGAGAACGCATGTGTGCTTTTAACAGGGGCCCGCGGTGGCCTAGTGGTTAAAGTCGCCGACTTGTAATCATAAGAGCCTTTCAACTCCTAGGTTCGATTCCCTGGGCGGCCTAGTGTATGAAAGTTGCCAGTGACTTGCCGTAGGTCGGTGGTTACTCCACCAGTAAAACTGGCACGTCCGTACATGACCTTAGCTGTTGATCGGACAATAAGCCCTTATATTATATACAAAGAATACGCTTTTAACATTGTAAATAATAATCGAAGATATCTCCAGGGAGACAACTATTACACCCTTATAAACACACAAGATATCTCAAGGGAGACAACTATTACACCCTTATATACACACAAGAAGATATGTGCAGGGAGACCACTATTACACCCTTATAAATACACAAGATATCTCCAGGGTGACAACTATTACACCCTTATATACACACAAGAAGATATCTGCAGGGAGACAATTATTACACCCTTATATACACACAAGTTATCTCGAGGGAAACAACTATTACATCCTTATTTAGAAACAAAAAGATATCTCTAGGAAGACAACTATTACACCCTTATATACACAAGCAGATATCTCCAGGGAGACAACTATTGCACCCTTATATACACACATGCTATCTCTAATGAGACAACTATTACACCCTTATATACACACTTGATATCTCCAGCGAGACAACTATTACACCCTTATATACACAAGCAGATATCTCCAGGGAGACAACTATTACACCCTTATATACACACATAATATCTCCAGCGAGACAACTATTACACCCTTATATACACACAAGAAGATATCTTCAGGGAGATAACTATTACACCCTTATATACACACATGATATATCCAAGGGAGACAACTATTACACCCTTATGTACACTCATGAAATTTCCAACGAGAGAACTATTACACCCTTACATACACACATGATATCTCCAGGGAGACAACTATTACAGCCTTATATACGTACAAGATATCTCCAGCGAGACAACTATTACACCCTTATATACACACGAGATATCTCCAGGGAGACAACTATAACAGCCTTATATACACAGGCAGATATCTCCAGCGAGACAACTATTACACCCTTATATACACACAAGATATCTCCAGGGAGACAATTATTACACCCTTATATACATACAAGAAGATATATTCAGGGAGATAACTATTACACCCTCATATACACACATTATATCTCTAGCGAGACAACTATTACACCCTTATATATACACATAATATATCCAGGGAGACAATTATTACACCCTTTTATACACACAAGATATCTCCAGGGAGACAACTATTACACTCTTATATACGTACAAGATAATCTCCAGGGAGACAACTATGACACCCTTATATACATACAAGACGAATGTTTATTTATGGATAATATGTTCATGTATCACCTCTGTATTTCATTTCAAATTATAAGAGTTATTCCCCTTTTCATACAAAAATGTACAATCTCGTTTAGAGTTTGCTGATGGTAAAGAGCGTGTAAACACATTAACATCTTCTTCAGCTTCGGAGAATGTAAAAAAAAAAAAAAAAACGCAAAGCAGAAGGACGTGAAACACATTTTCCTGAACAGCAAAAACGACAATACAATGTTTCAGAATTATCTCTTAAACAGTAAAGTTCTAAGTTCTAGTTATTTAGATGCCACATTAATTGTAGACTTACTCATGTTACGTCGATTTTTCAGATTGCGCAGCTTATGGTGGTTCCTCTTTTTTGGGGGTTATTTTGGATAAGTTTACCATATACCGAAATGACACTGATGCATCAGAACGAGTGACAAATAAGTTGCAAAAAAAAAAAAAAAAAAACGCTCGCGCCTCCGTAGACACATGGTTTTGTTGTTCATATTTCACCGAGAAACACATCTGGGTTTGAATTGAAACATTCTTAATACAAGAATACATACAAAGGTAAGGTAAATATGCATACAATTAGTTGAGAGATAGATTATTCATTGTTTAAAGTGTAAAATATGACATATCTCAGGAAAGGTATCACATGTATATAAAGGAAATTAAACAATATTCTCTCTCCCTGTGTTACTACTTTCTGCCAGGGATGCAGTCGGCAAACCTCGGTCGATTCCGTACCTCTCATCATACCGTCCGATATAGTAACGAAGTGTACGGAGTCGGCCGAGGTTTGACGAGTGCCAGGGCTGTGCTCCATGAAGCATACTATAACGGGATCTAACTGAGGAGGGAACCAGTCTAATTAAACGAGCTCTAGCATTATTTTTGACATTTATATACTTGTAAAATATACTTTTCAGTTCTCGCTGTGTATTTTTGAATTCTCGCCGTTTATTTTTTATTCTCGCTGTGTTTTTTTTATTCTCGCTGTGTATCTTCACACTTTTTGTAATCCCCATAGTTTTGACGAGAATGGCGTTCCATAAATTTGCATATAAATAAGGATTTTGTAAAACGACAACCAAAGAAAACACCAACAAATATTAAACGACAATAATAAGCATACATTTATTGCACAAACATAGAGCAAAGACAAATTGCTAGTCAAATGCACTGAGCTGCAATCTGACAGATGGAGAGTAAAATATAAATAACATGTATTGCATAGTAATGCCCGGATGCTTTTGCGAAAAAACGTTTAGCTGCTGATACGAGATGACATGCATTCATCTTGTTAACGTCAAGTTTCACTACAATACGTTTCATTACATCTTCACAAGCCAAGTTTCGCTACAATACGTTTCATTACATCTTCACAAGCCAAGTTTCGCTACACTACGTTTCATTACATCCTCACAAGCCAAGTTTCGCTACACTACATTTCATTACATCTTCACAAGCCAAGTTTCGCTACACTACGTTTCATTACATCTTCAGAAGCCTAGTTTCGCTACAATACGTTTCACTACATCTTCACAAGCCAAGTTTCGCTACAATACGTTTCACTACATCTTCACAAGCCAAGTTTCGCTACAATACGTTACATTGCATCTTCACAAGCTATGTTTCGCTAATCTACTTTTTTTTTATATGACCAACAGAAGTGTAAAGTATATGTTAGTTTACGGAGATGCATTGTATCTTTCATTTAGTGAACGATAACATGTTTTTGGTGTGTCAATTATCATAAGTATAATCAACGTTCTGGTTTTCACTTATGGACTTTGACATTTCACAAATAATATGTAATAAATGTTAAGGATTTTTGTTTAATTGCCCCACTTATATGATCTGAATGAACATTAATAACACGTACGACACGAAGCAGGGTTTAAAACAGTATATCAATTTATTTCGACAAATTGTCGCTAATTGTTGTAACATTTCATATCTCTTTTGATTTAATTGAATGCGATAGGTGAAGACATTATGCAAATAATTCACCTAGTTGATTCACCAGTTATTAAGTAGTTATACCATTACAAAATGTATTATATAAGTCTGATTCATGTATATAATCAACGATTTATTACATTAACAAGTAAATTTTGGAAACCGACATTTTTATAATGTCAGTGAACGGAGTTCAAACCATCAGGGCTTCCTGCCTCTCCTTTTGTCTCTCCGAATACATGCCCCATTCATAGTGTCACGTTTTGGCCGCGCCGTTGTGCCCCGTTTCTGACCCTACACATTTAAAATTTAGGCCAGGTTATGCTTCGCTGCGGCCACGCTCTAGCCTCGCTGTCGCCACGCTCTAGCCTCGCTGCCGCCACGCTCTAGCCTCGCTGTCGCCACGCTCTAGCCTTGATGTCGCCACGTTGTGCCACTTTGTTCCACGTTTGCTCACGTTGTAGCCACGTTCTGCCATGTCTCCAAGTGTAGCTAAACGTGACGGCAATGACACTATGGCTGGGGCATAATGCATCTAGGTGTTATCTAATCTTAATTCATTTTCTATTGAGCGTCCATATATGACGGTTGTAGCTATGTTGGAATATTGGACGATGTCCTTATCAAGTAAATGATTAAACATCTTTGTGAGTGTTAATTAGTAATAATTACCATTTGTAGGATCTTTTTATTTTTTTTAACAATGGAGGTTTTGGTGTATTCTAAAATCCTTAATTCATTATCTATTGTGCGTTCATTGATAACGGTTGATTTGGGGCTAAACATGGAGTTAAGAAGACGAGGGTGTCACATAAAGAGTTTTGATTCTTTCCTCTTATAGCCGTTGATGATCGGTGATTTGGAACTTGGCGTCGGGTCAAGAGCGAGGTTCGCCCCTCCATTTAGTTGGTTTTGCGTCATTATTTAATGTCCGTCTCAATTTGCGAGTTCATTCTGGTGGTGACTTTTTGATTTGTTCTTTTGACCATAGTTTTTTTCTTTACTCAGTTTTTCGAAGTGAGATGTCTTTCTTCCTTAGCAATGTTTGTTATTGTTTTCATTTGTCGTCATATTTGTTTTGTTTACGTATACAAAAATGCAGTCTGAAACATGCCTCCAATAATTATAATATTTATAAGAGGAAAAACCAATACTCTGTGTGAGACACCTACGTCCCGAATTCCAGGTTAAGCTCCGAAGCAGCCGTCATTAATGGTCGCATTAGAGAAAATTAATTAAGAAAAGACAAAACCGTGGTAAATCAAAGCCTCAAAGTCAAATCGGAGGGGGGATCACGATGGTTATGATAGATATAAACCACACCCCAACAATAATATAAAATTGTCTTGCCAACTATTTTGAATGTACGCGCAGTTAAAAAAGGAATTTTTAACATATTACCCGGTTACGTTTCGGACAAAACCATCCCTATCAGCAAAGGTGACGTTATACTTCATATAGAATTAAATAGTACCAACAGACGGACGGACGGGCGGACGGGCAGGCAGACAGACAGGCAGACATTTAGTATTTTTGTAACATTAATATTTCATTTAAATGTTATTTCGCCTATCGGTGCTGCTCAATCTTATAATACATTGCGTTGACAAATAAAATTATGCAAACATTAGCAATCAAATAACACCTAATGCCAGTAACCCTTATGGCCACTTAGATATACAACACAAACCATTTTAGCTGCGTTGGAATTTTAAAGTTGAACTGAATATAATGTTATGTTGAAATTATAAGTAAGCTTTATGTGAAATATTGTTGCCCCCTTTCAAAATAAATTAGAAGTATAATTTTGAAATCAGAGATCTCTGGGCCGTGGCAACCAAGAAATGACTTATTACCTTCCCATCCTGAATGGATTCGTCACTAAACAGATTACACTGATATTCTCCGATATTCTTCATTTTAACCTAGATGTCATGATATGGACCATTTTTAAACGTCTTCCTATGGAACATGGTTTTGTCCAAGAACTAAAGAGACTATTCCTATAGTTTCCGAGATAGTCCTCAAAGTTGCTTAGAGGTCAAGATAAAGATCTTTCTTAAACGTCTCCCTATTCCAAAGGAATTGGTGAAGCAATAAAGTAAGTTAAACTAATAATATCAAAATGGCCAAATGAGGTTGAATAGATGCAAATAATTTGAAAAGTTAACAACGGACGACGATGTTAATCAATGTTTGTTTATGAACCCCTAGGGCGACATCACCCTTTCTTACTCAATGTTTGTTGATGAACCCCTAGGCCAACATCATCCTTTCTTACTCAATGTGTGTTGATGACCCCCTAGGACGACATCATCCTTTCTTAATCAATGTATGTTGATGAACCCCTAGGGCGACATCACCCTTTCTTACTCAATGTTTGTTGATGAACCCCTAGGCCAACATCACTCTGACTTACTCAATGTTTGTTGATGAACCCCTAGGGCGACATCATCCTTTCGTACTCAATGTTTGTTGATGACCCCTAGGCCAACATCACTCTGACTTACTCAATGTTTGTTGATGAACCCCTAGACCGACATCACCCTTTCTTACTCAATGTTTGTTGATGACCCCTAGGCCAACATCACCCTTTCTTACTCAATGTTTGTTGATGACCCCTAGGCCGACATCTGTCTTACTTAATGTTTGTTGATGACCCCTAGGGCGACATTATCCTTTCTTACTCAATGTTTGTTGATGAACCCCTAGGCCAACATCACCCTTTCTTACTCAATGTTTGTTGATGACCCCTAGGGCGACATCATCCTTTCTTACTCAATGTTTGTTGATGAACCCCTAGGGCGACATCACCCTTCCTTACTCAATGTTTGTTGATGACCCCTAGGGCGACATCATCCTTTCTTACTTAATGTTTGTTGATGAACCCCTAGGGCGACATCATCCTTTCTTACTCAATGTTTGTTGATGAACCCTTGGCCGACATCATCCTTTCTTACTCAATGTTTGTTGATGAACCCCTAGGGCGACATCATCCTTTCTTACTCAATGTTTGTTGATGAACCCCTAGGGTGACATCACCCTTTCTTACTCAATGTTTGTTGATGAACCCCTAGGACGACATAAACCTTTCTTACTAAATGTTTGTTGATGAACCCCTAGGGCGACATCACCCTTTCTTACTCAATGTTTGTTGATGAACCCCTAGGGCAACATCACCCTTTCTTACTCAATGTTTGTTGATGAACCCCTAGGCCGACATCACCCTTTCTTACTCAATGCTTGTTGATGAACAACTAGGGCGATATCATCCTTCCTTACTCAATGTTTGTTGATGATCCCCTAGGGCGACATCATCCTTTCTTACTCAATTGTTGTTGATGAACCCCTAGGACGACATCATCCTTTCTTACTCATTGTTTGTTGATGACCCCTAGGGCGACATCATTCTTTCTTACTCAATGTTTGTTGATGACCCCTAGGACGACATCAATCTTTCTTACTCAATGTTTGTTGATGAACCCCTTGGCCGACATCACCCTTTTTAACTCAATGTATTTGGTGTTCTCCTTGGTCATCAATCCTTGAGAATTAAATATCATGCGTCTTTACTCGGTGTTTCTTCTCTATTGAAGACGGTTGAAGCGGAGCTCGACCTCGGATCAAGAGCGAGGTTCACTTTTCCATTTTGTTAATTTGACGTCATAACGTTCGTCTTACCTTGCTTGTTCTTCAGGTGGTGACTTTTTGACGAAGCTATTGTTTGCTGGTCAATGACTCATTTGTTCTGTTGATTCTAGTTTTGTCTTGTTCCTTACTAAGTTTTTCTAACTGAGATGTCTTTGTTACGTACTCAGTGGTTGTTGTTGTTTTTCTTTGTTGTCAATCTTTGTTATTGTTGAATTATATCATTCTTCCTTTTTTCTGAAGTTGACCATACATGTAAACATAAGTGTTCATACCACCATATACAATACTAACTAGTGGTGACTTTTTATATGAAGCTATAGTGTGTTTGTCAATAACGTTTGTTCTGTGTATTCTATTTCGTCTTGTTTTACTTGAATGAAATATGTGTACTGATATACAGGTGCTCAGATATCTTAAACATTAATCCTAAATCATGAGTTAATTTCGCACGTGCTACCATGAAATAGATTGAAGGGATACAACAAAACTTTTAAGTACACATCAAATGAAACATTGAGTTCCGTATCCACATATTTCATTCCATGCAATGTGAGAAGATTGGCGATCTTATCTGTAATAAGCATACGGTGCTAGATCATGAAGAAATAGACTATCGCCAAAAAGAGTGGATTAGCTGTTGGTAATAAAGAAAAGAAACTGCATTTTACCAAAACATTTATCTATCTACACCCATTTTAATTCTCGTGGAGTTTATGTGGCTTCAATCAACTTTTAATGTCATGACAGAAATTTTCTACTTCTGAGACAGCGTCTATAGGAGTGAACACAATGGATTGACACAACCAAAACAGTTTTTAATGCCTATTTAACTTGAAATGCAAAAATGTTAGCCCTAGCAGATTTAATCAAAATATATAACAACATCTCCAATGTAAAACACGTGCACAACAGATGCATAATTCGGTATAAGAAAAACAAGGGGCCCATTAGGCCTTAACGTCCATCTGTATCAAGTAGGCAAATAGGGAATTGTTGGCATTTGAATACATTTGACCCCAAGGTCTTGCCTTGAGCAAACGTGGTTCTCTATGCCCTAAAATTACACTAAGCTTTAGGCCATCTATACTATTATTTCCTTATTTTGGCCCAAAGGGGTGCCCCTTGGGGCTGGGCCCCCTCATTTGAAAAATCGGAACCCATTTTGCACAGAGATACCTTCTACACAGTTTGAATGAAATTGGTCTAGTAGTTTTGGACAAGAAGTTGAAAATGTGAAAAGTTAACATATTTTCTATATGTACGTGTTGAACTTTGACCCCAAAACGCGTAACCTATTTTTGACTCCAGGTTCTGACCTTGAACAAACTTGGATCTCCATGCCCTAAAGATACTACATACAAAAGAATTAAGCTCTAGGCTATCTAGTTTATAAGCAGAAGGTTTTTGAAATTTTGTTTAATTTTCCCTGTTTTGGGCCCCCAAATGGCGTCCCCTGGGAGGCTGAGCCATCTCATTTGAACAAATCTGATTCCCCTTCCCCTCGGGAAACTACCTCGATGAATTTGGTCAATTAAATTTGGAAAAATGTGAAATGTTAACATATTTGCTATAGTGTTGACTACTCAAAGTATTTAGACCAAGTGTGGACCCCGGGTCCAATTTAGATTAGGCGCTATGGAACCTCAAATTGAATGCTAAATAGCAAATATCCCAATAGATACACTTACTTCTGGCGCAAACAGAAGATTCAGAACATGAATCACAAGATGTTCACATATTGCAACGCTTAATTCGCTATTCTTCTCAGATTGTAAGCTTGTATTTAGAACTTCAGAGTTAACATGCATTTATTAGCATGCCAGATGGACTACAAAATCCAAAAGAAATAATGTATATGTTTTATAAGTACACAGAGAATAAATTCCATAATCAACACGTTTAAAAATCCCTGTTTTGATTACGCGCACACTTGGCAAGACAATTTTGTATTATGGTTGGGGAATGGATTTTGTGCATCATGACCATCGTGAATTTTGTGTCACCGTTTCCCCTTTGGCTCTGAAGCTTTGATTTACTAAATTTTTGCCTGTTCTGAATTGATTTTCTCTTAAGCGTCCATTGATGACAGCAGCTTCGAGCAAGGTCTGGGGTTCGGGACGGGGATGTCTCACACCGATTATTGGCTCCTCCTCTTATAATATCATATTTTTGGGGTCACCCAAGTCAGACAGGTTGAAGGGTAGAGGCCAGACAAAGATCTGCACGTCCTTCGGAGGGGACGTTAAGATGGCGGTCCCGTGTACAGGGATTTTTAACCCCCTGGCACGATAAAGATCCCCATGTAAAGCTCGATATAAGAGTAGGCGGAAACGCCGTTGCATGGGCTCATCCTTCTTTCTGAACTATCTCTATTACTTTCATTTCC